>OX465375.1:3682667-3813071 GCA_950004255.1 Mesopsocus fuscifrons
CTCCAGAGGCACTGTGCAACGTGTCATCAATATCCAGAGCCGAAATGAGACCTGGCATGGCTTTTCAGAGGCCCAGTGCAACGTTTCATCAATCTTCAGAGCCAAAATAACACCTGGCATGGCTTTCCAGAGCCACAGTATAACCTGACAGGGCTCTCCAGAGCCAAGATGTGCCCAGACGTACCTCGCAGGCGACCTGCTATACATTTCCGAGGTCATAGGGAGACCTGACAGTGCTCTCAGGAGCCGAAATAAGATCTGTCACTGCTTTCCAGAGCCTGGGTGAAACCTTTCAGTGCTTTCCTAAGCTAGAGTCAGACTTAATGCTCTTAAGAGCATTAGTTAAGAGCATTAGTGACACCTGTTATTGCTCCTTAAGGGCCAGTTTAGGCTATGTTTCTGACCTGGAGAGTAGTATAAGGTCACACACCCTGCTCAAGGAGAAGCGGTAGACTGGTAGGGGAGTACAGGGTTGTAATTTTCGGTCAAGTTAGCGTTCTGGACGCTTTTATTACGTTTCGCACCACTGATTCATCCCATTTACGGAACAGTAGTAGTGTTTATAGAGATGAAAATACCAAAATTTGAAGAAATTCCTTTCGGTATGCCCGATAGCCATAGGTTTATTCCTAAATTTATATTGATCCATCAAGTGCAGTGCAAAATCATTAAGAATGTAGAATAAGACCATTTTCAGTTGTTTCCGACTCATTCCCTCCACCCCCTGCGATAAGGTTACTTCAGACGAAAAACTTTACAAGACAAAAGTTGTAGATAATATTAAGAGAAATTCATAGCAACACGAAAAAACTCAATATCATACTTACTAAGCAAGTTCTGGGGTAACTTTTCGCCCATTTCAAAATTTGAGGGGTGATTTAAGACCCAGAAGCCCCCCAATTTGGTGTCTTACTATAAGATTTGGAGTTTAACGGTGAATTTTTACTCTGATTGGTGTTGGTACCTCTTGGGCTGATTTTCGGCACAATTTGAGGTACTTGCCAAATTTTGGATTGCGTCTTAAGGGTAGAAAGCCCCAACCGAAGTGCCTTATTTCTTGATTTTCATATACTAGGGTATGCCCCCTATCGTTCACAGGTGAAATTTATCGTCCCCTCGTTCGTCCTGACGAATTTTTCGAAATTTTCAACCCCGTCTTAAGGGATGAAAGCCCCAACCAAAGTGTCTTATTTTTTGATTTTTCTATACTAGGGCGTGCCCCCTATCTTCTGAAGGGGAAATTTTTCGTCCTCCCGTTCGTCAGATTTTTCCGGTCTCCACCGATTTTGGATTGCGTCTTAAGGGTAGAAAACCCCAACCGAAGTGCCTTATTTCTTGATTTTCATATACTAGGGTTTGCCCCCTATCGTTCACAGGTGAAATTTATCGTCCCCTCGTTCGTCCTGACGAATTTTTCGAAATTTTCAACCCCGTCTTAAGGGATGAAAGCCCCAACCAAAGTGTCTTATTTTTTGATTTTTCTATACTAGGGCATGCCCCCTATCTTCTGAAGGGGAAATTTTTCGTCCTCCCGTTCGTCAGATTTTTCCGGTCTCCACCGATTTTGGATTGCGTCTTAAGGGTAGAAAGCCCCAACCGAAGTGTCTTATTTCCTGGTTTTTATATACTGGGGCATGCCCCCTGTCTTCTGAAGGGGGAATTTTTCGTCCTCCCGTTCGTCAGATATTTTCGAAAATTTCCCGATTTAAAAAATTTGTAGCCCCCAAAAGCCCCAACGGCGGACAGTAAGACTCAGGTTTCCTGAAACTACCAGAGCCTCCCCATCGCTCCACGGGCTCAAACCTTTTCCTCCCCTTCGTCAGGAACAGACCCCCTCAGCTCCCGGTCTAAAATATTTTCAGGACGAAGAAAAGTGCCAACAGAAGTTTATGAAGGTGTTAATTGTCGCTGTTCATCATTATCAAATGATCATCTCATTCTTGGTTACTGTTAAGGGGATGGTGTTGAAGAAGACGGAGGGACGATTCCTGAAGAGCCAGAGGGTGACGGGGTGGCTGTTGACTACGAGGTGGGGAGGGGGCGCAGGGTGGATATGAGTCATCTCATCATATGGCAGGTGGCGCTTCCCGCGGCTACATGACGTACTACATCCATTTTCCATTACTAATCGCTCCAAGCCTCGAATATACGTCAGTGGTACAAGGGCCCACGCATGCTTATTTCCATCAGACTCAGCTGTCCGTAGGTTAGTTGTACTGTAAAAGCTAAACATAGTGTGCTGCTCGCAGCCATTTTCTTCGCGTTAGAATAGCACACTATGTTAAGCTTTTAGAGCAGCCATCGGCTGAGTAAATAAAAAGGGCGTTAGGTACCTGCGATATTCTTGAAAGATCAAAAGCTCAGGAAAAGTAACAATTCTGTGTTTCTGGGTTTTTACTATTTATCGGTCATTGGGGGAAAACGTCACATCTTGATCACCATAATTTTGAAAAGTATCACGTCGTGATAGATAAAGACAGTTAAAAATGTAAGCTCTATTTTACAGTAGGTAGGTAAGTAGTATATTGTATAAATTTTTTTATGATATGCTTGTAAACAAAATATGGAGCCGTATGTAAAATGCCTAGTTTACCTACCTCATTTCGATGAAAAGTTTTTTAATTGGTTACCATGACGTGGAAAGAAATGAGGAAGACGAAAAAATAAAAATGTAACAACCCTGAATATTTTTGGGCAAGAAGTCCTGTTGTAACTCCAGGTATCTATTGTCAAATTTGGGTTCCCGAAATTTTTTTTGAACTGACCTCCTGTGTTCAGTCCTAGCCTTACTTTATTTTCATACACTGGCCTAGCTGTTGGCTGAGTTCAGGATTGGTTATTCACGCTTTTGCCGATACCTTGCCAATAGGTACTATAAACTAGCAGTGTGATCCCATTTTGAAAATATTTTTTGTTTACCGCTCTAGACCCTAGCCAGGTATGGCCTTTCCGTAGCCTGGACACAGGACAGGACATTCTTGTACCCTATAAAGGTTGACCTGGAATCAGTAACAGTCATTCGATATCAGACTTTACTGGTGCTCGGTTCAGGCATGTTTTTTGACCCCTGTCAATTCCAAATTTTTTAGTCACTTATTAATTGGTTCGAAGTATGTACCTAGTTTGTTTTTATATGTGTAAAAGTGCTTACTGTAATTTAACGATACCAAATGTACTATAGCCATACCTACAGGTATAAAATAGATAATTTATTTGTACGGGGGATAGCATAACTGTTACATTGCCTACTGATGTATTGCAAGTACCTTATTTTAAAGTAGCTGCATTCGGTTAGCAACGAACTGTCATTTGAGGACGGTACAATTTTTATTAAAGTAGTGTGCTACAAAAGAAAGGTACATTAGAGTAGGCACACACGCATTTGACACGTAATTGCTAATATAAGTATTTACCTTGTTTACTGCCGAAATTATGGCTTACAACCAAGACTTAATTAAAACACATAGTCTCATCTTCTTTATTCGTTCGTTACATGTTAAAATCAGTCTGTTTCCCCCTGTTAAGTTCGTTTTAAGTTTGGTATCAGCTCCGGGACTAATGACTGAAGCAGTTCCCGTAGGAGGAGCAGCCCGGGACTCACAACTGAGGCAATGTCTGTTGACTCCTCTATTGAGCAACCCGGGAATCACAACTTTATTAATGCCTTTTGACCCTTCCATGAAGATGGAGCAGCCCAAAACTCACGACTGAAGTAATGCCTGTTGACTCTTCAGTAGAGCAGCTTTTGCTGAAGCGTCATGCCTTAATATTCCACTTGCTTCCGAGTAAATTTCAGCAATGCTTCCATAGTAGGGGATTTCCTGCAACAACTGAATTTATCACTGTTGTAATAATCAGTATATCTCTGGGCTCTGGTCAGCACTATGATTTGACATGAATCAAAATGAGTCTCCCCTCCTATTTCCAACAGCGAGACAACCTTTTAGAATTTATAGATCTTGCGTAGAGTGCACTTACTGTGGTTTGAGGAGAAAGCGTGCCTCTGCCGATTCTTTTTTGCAATTCCTTGAGCGTCTCTGCAAGTTCGAGGAGCAGCAGTCCTTTAAAAAAGTGAAAGAAAGGTTATTTTCCTCCTGTGGTGTTACGCCCGAACAAATGACCCAGTTCACGCGTCATATTATATGACTTCGCAACAAATGTCTTGATGAGGGAGTTCTCACCTCTTTGCCGGCAGAGTCCAAGCCCGAGGAGGGAGAATAATAGGATGAGTTCCACACACACCAGCTGCTTCAGCACCAAATCGTCTGCTGACAGCTCTGCAACAATCACGAACGTAAAGCTTCTTCCTGATTATTCAGGTACCTACTTAAGGTTTCACCATAGTGGAACGGAACTAGTGGCACATAAATCAACAAATAAGGCACTACGTTATCTTCAACGTTAGAGGAAGGTTTTGGTGTAAGGTACACTTACCGACCAATTTCTTTGCTCAAAAATAGATATACCTGGCCAGGTGAATCCCTTTTCGTTGCCGTACAGCCGGACTAGGCTAAGCTTGAACTCGACGGCCGTATGATTAGAGCCAGGCACCAGTGTATTTTTGCACAGAACCCTACACGCTTCTCTCGGGTTTCCACCTTCGATTTTTGAAATTTCTCCTCCCACCTGCAAAAAGTTAAGCATAACCATACAGAGAAGAATCTAACCTGTTTTGCTGCTATTATAAAGGTTCAGTGATATACCTTTCCACTTTGGACTTTGCTACTTTCTTGCTCCTCTCCGACTAGGTACTTACCTTCGAACTACTCCCCGACTACATTTCTGACTCCTTCCGAACTAAAAAAAACTTCTTATTCTATCAAGTAGTACTTGCAGCTACTTATTGACTACTCCCGAACTGTACCAGTGATACTCCCCTATAAAGCAGCAACCGCTGAATTACCTACCATTCTCTGTATAACAGAAATTCTTAGAGACGGGACTCTGGTCGCGCAGTTAGCGCAGCTCCACGGCAGTTGGGAAGCTTCCCCGTCGCTTGGCAGTAGCACCCCTCCACACCCTTTCTTCATGCAGTACAGTGCCATCAGCTGCGACCCGAACTCAGACGGGTCTTTGCAGCGACGACACCGGCACATGAACCTCTTGGTGGCCTGGAAAAAAGACATAATTTCTTCCCTAGAGTTGCCACGTCAAGCATGCCATTCCAGCCCCTCCATCCCAGGGTGCATCGTGCCAGCTTTAGTGCAGAGTAACGTACCTGTAGGTGGGATCTTCTGGCCTGGGTGCCCCACGTAAGGCAGGTGTAGGTTGTGGTGAGCTCCTCTCCCTCCGCTACAGGTCGGGTGGTCTCCACAACCATTCTTCCCTGTGTGTCGAAGCAGTGGCGAGTGTTGGGCACACAGTCGTGGTTCATAAGGGCAGCAAGCGGGTAGATACCTCGGATACTTCCACCCAAGACAGACGTCTCAAACGCAGTCGCGTCCAGAACCTGCGCACGAAAAACTGCCTAAAAACACCGAGTCTGTAGTGCCTACATTCTTTATCCTTATCTTCTAGCCTTAGTGGAGGAGGGACATGCTCAGCTGGCAGCACTATAGGTGGGTTCCGAACCACCTCATCAGCCTTGGTATACATTATACATTTTTTTTGAGATGCTGAACATATCAGAGGTAAACGCCGGAAAGAAAAACTTTGATAAGATCGAGATCGAACTGGTGTGACTTGGCTCTCAGCTCTCAGTGTTAGATAAAAAACGAAAATCATAAAAGAAATCTCGCGCGCTCCGAAGCGGGCCACCCTGCGCGCGCCGTCGGACTCACCCGACCCGACTCACCCTTCCCTTCCCTTCAGTGAGTGTCGCGCGCGCTGCGCAGGCGGACGTGCTCTCCCGTCCGTGCTTTTTCGTTCTCTGCTGTGATATGGTACTGACGGTCAATTCGATTCGGGGGGTGTCTTCATCTTTCATCAATCAGCAATCAGGTTTTTTTTTTTTTCTTTTTTTACTTTAGAGAGGAATTTTATTTTTCTGGTGTCAACCTACCAACTTACTGACTAGTTTTAAAATGGTACCTACCCTGCTGGGCTGATGGTGTAATTTCAAATAAAGATAAGTAAGGAGTAGTGGTTTTTCTTTGTGCCTCTTTTTGGCCTTCATAGCTGCGGTCTGCGGTCAGTAATGTGTGGTGGTCTGCCGGGGGATGTTTTTACCCCTAGCAATTGCAGTCCTTCATAAGTGGGTTTGAACTGTTTTCAGACCCATGTAGAATGGTGGTATCATGCAATCAATGTTTAAAAAAATTACTCGATCGTATATAATCTATAGGTACTATAGATTGATTTGTATGCACATGAATATGCAAACGAATATGCTGGTATATACGTAATGTACATGAATATGCACGTGTAAGTAGGTATTATGTGTATATGCAAACAAATAGTCACGTGTCCACGTGTACCTAATATTTAAATGAATATGCTAGTATTTAATGTACATGAACACCTATGCACGTGTAAGTATGTGTATATGCATACAAATATGCACGTGTAAGTATGTGTAGGTATATGTAAACAAATATGCATGTGTAAGTATTATGTGTAGGTATATGCAAACAAATATGCACGTGTACCTAATATTTAAATGAATAGGTATGCTGGTAGGTAGGTATATAATGTACATGAATATGCACGTGTATGTGTAGGTAGGTATATGCATACAAAATATGCACGTGCACCTAATCTGTAAATGAATATGCATGCGCAATCCACGTGTACTTAGTAACTGTTCTAACGTTAAAAATATGTACCTATATATGGACTTACTTCAGATTCAGAAGAAATAAATATCCAACAGTTTCGTCAAAAAATGGGCCATATAGAACATACGACAGAGATAATGTCAACAAAGAACATTATTGAGAAGATACCTAGGTATGTACTACCTTATTCCAACATAACTTACCTACACTTACAACTTAACTAAGTATACCTACATACATACACTGTATAGAGAACTAGAAACTTACCTGGCAGCAGATTTGGAAAAGTTTGAGTGCCTCGGGATGTAGAGCCGATTTCATACGCTGAACTAACGCATTGTGCTCAGGGCGCTCATGACCCTCTAAACCGATTAAGACTTCCCTGGAAACAGAATAAACACCTGTGATGTTCTACATCTTCAAGGTTTCTACCTACGTGTACACGGAGTTTTAAATTACAGTAGTCTCTCTTTCTAATGACCGTCGAGGAACCGTGTAACTTTTCTAAAACTTGTACCTACCTACCTACTTAAATATAGAAAGAGTTCAAATTCCAAAATGTCAGGGTTTTCCCTGGGATTATTGAGAGAATCTCTCGTTATAGAGAGATTTTTGTAGCCATACTGAAATTACGTTAGGTAAGTAATTGTTTATTAAGGGAGCCCTTTTCGGGGTAAAAAACTGTAGACACTAGACCTCTTGGTTGGGACTACTGGGCCTCTGCAGTGAAATACGTGTATACCGACTTTTAAATTACATAATCATGATTTTACAGGCGTAGTGCAATCCGCTTGTACAATAATAATTCATTTAAAGGGGAATGGGGGCAGCAGTTGCAGCACTGGCACCAGTGCATGCATAGGTATAGGTACATGTTGGAGTTTGTAGTTTGGACCTTTAAGGGCCACCATACTTCTCGACGAAACCAAAACCACTGTGTGAAAGTCGATCAGGCCCGTATCCAGAAAGCGGTCATGGGGGGGGGGGGGGGGGGGGTTGGCCTATAGGTATTTTTTTGCTTCACGTTGGCACTACCATGTTAAATTTTCCGGTCATGGAAACCCCCCCGTGGATACGGCTAAGAAGTCGATATTCGACAAACAAATAATGAAATTAGGTAGGTACCTATACATCGAAATTCATTCTCCAGTGAAAGCTAAACATAGTGTCCTATTCAAAGTCATTATTGTTTCGGGTTCGAATAGCACACTATAATCTAGCTTTTAGAGCGGCCACAGCCACTGGTGGGCATTAATTACTAATGTTATCGACATTACTGTATACCGCCATTGGCTGTGACTGCTCTAAAAGCTAAACATAGTGTGCTATTCGAACGCGAAACAAATGAGTGATAATAAGACACTATGTTCAGCTTTCACAAGAGAAATAATACCGTCGAACGAGAGAAATGGTGTTTGCAATTACCCATTTCCATAAGTGAACTAAAACTTTGTCTACAAGTAACGTAGCTGAGTGAAAAATAATAAACCTTGATTTTAAAATAAGTTTGAAGTGTTATTTAAACTTTACGCGCGAAATTTTGAATCATTCGCGCCAAATAGAAGTAACGTGGCACTAGTACAGGTTTCAGTTGTGAGGTTGGTGCCCCTGCAGTTCGCACTGACAAACTGACGGAGGTTCTAGCCATAGAGGGTTGGAGCGTATTACTTTCCCTAAATATTGGTGAGTTTGCTACACACTGTTAATTTTTAATACTTAAATAGGATAGGATGCGATTACCAGTCAAACCCTAGTTAATTCCCGTAACCCTAACTGTAGCCGGGGTTTAACTTACCCGGTTGTGGTGGGACGCAGCCAGCTACGATGGTTCCGATTCCAATGCAACCCTCAGTAATCAAGCAAACAACTCATTCATACAGTTTATGGGGGACTTGGCTATGGAGATTTATATGCAGGGTAGAAGATATGCCCCTCTAGTAGCGTTATCCCCTCAGAGATAGAGGCAGGAGCTGCCCTTGGGTCCAGCAACTACTGCGCAACAAGTAGCTACCTAACTAGGTAGGTATTTAGACTTTGAATAGGTACAAAGCAAAAGCCGACCAGTAGTTTATTTATTGATAACTTTCATACGGATTGAAAGTTTTTGGTGTCGAGAAAATTCCACATGATAACGTTATGAATCCTTCTTTACAGGAGATTCAGAGAGCTGCTTGCGAGATTTAAGTCGAAATTCAGCATGGAGCAAAAAGTACCAACTTCTTCGGGTAAGTCAATAACTGATTAATCCGCAAACCACAAAGTGGCAGTATTCTTTTACCAAGTGGGGTATAATTGGACTGCCCCGTCCTACAGCTGTTTTGGTGCGCATGTTAAAATATATCTAGGTACCTACTTACCTTGTATACCTACCCACCTAAAACTACGGATCTGTACCTAAAACTATTTTATTTTATTTTTGCAGATGCAATCAGTTGCCCCACCATGATGACCATCTCCGAACTGCCAGACGAGATGTTAGAGCACATCATGTCTTTTCTGCCACTGCACGACAGGAAGAACGCGAGACTTGTTAGTTGTCGCTGGCGTGATGTCTCTTATTCGCTTCGTCTCACCGAAAATGATGTTCTCCTCATAGACAACTATGCCGATTTGGCTAAACTAAATGGTAAAAGCAAATATGCCAATATAGAAATTGGCCGAAGAGCCCATGAACTGATTGGGAAAGAGGGCGCAGAGTTTTGGTCCAGTCGCGGTGAATATGTGAAAAATTTGCTTTTGAGTGGTGTTGTTTGGAGTAACAGTTGCCTCTACGATATACTGCCCCATACACCGAACTTAAAAGTGTTGGAATTCGTTGAGATGCTCGATTCCCTTCAGGAGCCGCTGATCAGAACTTCCCTGTCACCAGGTGATGCCGATGATGTTACTCCGCCGCACTGTACATTCCCGAGTCTGGTCTGTTTGTCCATCGTGTTATCTAAAGAATTTCCTTCAGAACTTTGGAGGAAGATAGTGGAAAATGCCCCGCTTCTGGAAGAAGTCACCATATATGGATTTAACGGTATGGAAAAAGGCCTGTCCAAATCGTTTTTGTTCTTTCCGCCTCTCAAAAAGCTCCGCATTTATCGTTGCCAGCTGAATGATGCTCAGCTTACAACCTTACTCTCCAACCAAGGTTCCCAAATGATGGAGCTGGTTCTGGATTTCTCCTCAGAAGAACTTACAGATGCTTGTCTCCCTGTAATCGCGACGAAACTTCCAAATTTAACATCGATTTCTCTTGGTAGAAGTAAAATTACAGACGAGGGTAAGCTCAATCTGTTGAGATCTTTGAAGCACCTCACTAATATTAGCGTGCCCTTGTCGGTTCGTGCGGACTTGAACACACTTGGCGCTTATTTCCAACATCTGATGAACATCTGAACCTAGATTCGAATCAACTTCGCTCTGGGCACTCAGCCTTACCGGCAGTTGTCCGAACTGAGCTTGGCGGAAAGCCTACGATGAATATATTGGAGCTTTTGCAAAATTTGAAGATCCTCCATTTAACCTCTTGGATTCAACTGTCCATCAAATCGCGAATCACTGCAAAAAGGTCACTGCACTATCCGCGATTTGCATTTGTCTGTTTGTTTTATTTTTATTTTAAGTTCAATCGTTGTAAAAAAAAAAAAAATCATAAGGTCCGCCTCTTGCACTTGCTTTGTGTCCAGATGTAAAATATTAATACCTAATACATAGGATGTGACAAAATTTGTATCATTTATTTGCCCGATTGTTCACAAAATTTGAAACTGTTTCAGAGCCTATTTCAAATGCCCATAGGCTCCGCTGCCATGCAGGATTTTCATATTCATGATGTACAAGCTAACTTACCTCTCTAGAGGTGCCAGGAAAACTGCCCTGAGAGGAGCTACGAGGGCCAGACGATCCCTCACACCCAACTCTTCGTGTAGTTTTTGAAACAGAGAGCATTCTTTATGCAGCCCCACCCCCTCGCACTGTTCCCCACAGACGGGTAACCCGCAACCCCTGGAGCACGATCGTAGTCTGCTCCCAGGGCGGGCCACATGGTGGCAGCCCACGCAGACTATCGGGCACCGCGGGTCAGCCCGCGGGCCTAGTAACAGGGCCGATTCTCTGAAGACTTCACTGCCTGGAGCAAGAGCTCTTTTCGCAAAAAGACCGCGACCCCCAAGGAGTGAGTCAGCAAGGGTCCAAGCCCTGGTAGAACTCTCCTCCCATGAATCTGCGTACTGTCGCAGTAAGTCACTGAAGTTGTTGGATGTTTCTGCCATGATGAAAGCTCAAAATGCGTTGGGATTAGGGAATGTTGGGCTATGAACAGAGCTGATTCTTATCTGGAATTATTTGATGGCCCAAAATTCTCAACTGAAAGTCAGTCTGTCGGGCTGCTCTTGTTCAAATTAACCGTGCACACAGCAGGAAGCTTCTTCTTTAGCCCTTTACCTAACAGCTACTACAAAATGGAACTGCGCACTATTCACGGACTACGGCCCGTCCTGGTGGTGTATTCCCGTTCTCAAAGCATCAGTGCATGTAGCTCCTGGTTAACACCAAAATGTGCGGGAAATGCCACTGATGTATAGGAGTATAGGGCCTTGGTGGCATTCAGCTAAGGAAAAACTGTTTCACTTTTCACTAATTATCTATGGCACAGCCTATGCAGGTACATCACCACTCCTAGCTCTTCTCCAACTGAAAGCTATTTTCCACTAGCTCAACAGCTACGTAAACTACAACAGACGCTTGTCCCTATGCTTCTCGTATAAGCCAAACCATCTTCTAACGCTATGTCGGCCAGCAGCTCTTTATCTCCCTTTCAGCGAGATAGTTTTGACGAGGTATTTGGCAAGCACCAAAAGTAGACGGCCAAATGGCAAATGGCTAGTCTATAGACGAAACACATACGCTGAATATTGCCTGCACACTCCGCCTGTCTAATTTGTGGCCACTGCCCAAACAATAGTTCAAACACATCCCATATGTCAATCACCCGTCAGTCTTCGAGTCATTTAACGCCTATTAATAACTACCCCCGTGCTTAACAACTGGTTTAGATGGCTGTCAATAGAGGGACAGTGAGAGCCGGGTCTCTCCGGTTCGATCCCGGTCCTGCCAACATTTTTTTTTTTTTTTTTTGATCGACATATGTGTAGAAAGGGGGGGGGGGGGGTCTCAGCCACCCCCAGAATTTTTCTGACCTACACATGCATAACGTCACATAAAGCCATGCACGAGGAGAAGGCCTGGAGGGGCTGAGCCCCCCCCCCCCCAGGTTTTTTGTCCTGCTACGCCCATGCCAAGGGTGAGGTGAACTATAAAGGTAATAGCTTAAAAAGCTTCAAGCCTTTATAAATGAGAAATCGTGAGGAAAATGAGCACTTATTTTGTGAGCTAGCCAAGATTTAGCCAGGTGGGAACCGCGCAATTAATGTGCTTTTTACCGCTCTATTATCAAGCCGACACGGTAGCAGAGATCGCCAGCACGCGTGACTATTACTTTGTTATTAGGACAATTTTCACATTTTTATTTATTGAGACTTCACATTCTAAAACATTGAAAAATAGGATTATTGACCGCGAGAATAACATTCACAGCCATAGGGAATGATGACCCCAGCCTTGGCAATCCGAATACAGGAAATATAGAACAAAAATAGAATCACTTAAGAGCCGTTTGGTGAATGGTGTTGGTTTACAACAACAGCAGGCACCGAAAGGTACACTTCTTTTTAGCCACCTCGACCAGAGATCGCGACTGAGTCCGCTGGTCGAAGTTTCGGGTCGCGGTGCATGGCTTCGATCGGAAGTATATTATTTAGTTTATTGTTTCTATTACAAATTAGTACCATATTCCGGGGATATCAGTAATGAAATGACAGGCAGGTAGGTGCCTACATAAGAATGGGATTAGGCACAAAACCTTGTTTAGTAAGACAAGCAAAGTGTGATATATTTAACATACCATAGGTAAGTAATGTACCTATATTAAATTTTCATCAGACATTAACATGTACAATAGCATACGGTGCAAGTCTGCAGTGGTTCTTTTCCCACTGACCCATCATACAAAACTTGCACTGTAGACTGAATATGCTTAGCCTACGTCCATCTATATGTAAAATAGCTCAAATCAGGCAGGTAACAAATGCGAAAGGCAAACGCTGATGACAGAAAAAATGAGGCAGACGCTCATTAAATGGTAACTGTGAACTGAGAGTCCATGGATGTAAAATATTGGAGCTGGGTGTGTAAGAGTATCCCAATGTAAATTTCAGACCGGAAATTGGAAAGACTCGGCCCTGCTGAGAACGGAAACAAACATATGGCACCCATGTTTAACTTTTAGGCAACCGCTTTGGGTTTAAAAGTTCCAAAAACTAAAAGTGCTGATGCCAAATGCCTAGTTAATTTCTGCCGTCAGCGACTGAACCTTCGCATAATCAGATTTTTTTTTGTTACTAGACAAAACAAGAAGGCAACAGCATTGTAAAACAAAACAATAACTGACTTTTTTCACACAAAATACACACACGAGAATATTTTTTAAATTAGGTAATTTTACTGCAAATCGCAGTGTCCACAACACAAAAGGTAGGTAGGTATTATTCACATTACCTTGAAGTATCGTTAAAAGAAAAACATTAACTAAAACAGCAAATGTGGTGCAATCTTTGCTCAAATTACCTCTTCAGTCGGCGAGTTAGTTAAGCTCTGCAAACAAGAAGCTCCCATGAATGCCCTCTTAAGACTTATTTACTTGGGTAAGTTCAAATTCACTGGATTGCTTCGTAGTAGGTTGAAGACTGCATAGGTACCTACTTAAATTTCTGACACTGACTGGAAAAACCGAATACCACTTCATGGCTTTTTTTAACGATAATCTTTTCGGCCGACTTCAGCTCAAAAACGTCAGTGTCAACTGACACAGATGTAAATAGGTCTTTAGGTGTAAGCTATTTGACAGGGCTTATCTGGGTTAAACTCACGCACTACATTCCAGAATCCTGGCAAACACTCCAGGAGGATTGTTATCGCTTGGTTAGCACCCAGTATTCCAGATTTGCGCGCACCTTCTGGTGATAACTCGACGTAAACTAGGTGATTAGAAAACAGGACTTGAGCTTTCGTTGAGGGTAGCCCAAGTTTTTCACCGGTTTTTCCAAATTAAAGCGGTTTAAGCAGTTGCAATAAGCTAACTAATTTCCAGCAACACTGATGCAGTGGCATTATGACCTTTCGATAAAGCTTGATTTATTGCTGGGCATGTACGGTGTTGGCATCCCCGGGATGGGGAACCCTCCATTCCAAGACACACCGTATGTATCCAGCTTTAACGTGCAACTGACCGTCCTCCAAAATTTCCCAGAACACAACGGAAGATACCGAACAGTTTTTTCACGCCTCACAAATAAGCGAGAATTTGAAAATTAAATTACAAAGGTATCCCCGAAGGTATGACTTTTCTTACAAGTTTTATGCTTATCAGAGTGCAAAACATTGAAAATAAAATAACACATGATTTGAGAAGAAGAGTATTGTCTTCAGTCAACACAGCCAATAGAAACTCAAATAAAAAATTAACTCAGGCGAAACGTACGAGTAACAACTTTTACGAGAAAAGTTCAGTGAATTTAGTGACCCTAAACAATGTGTTAATAAACAATTTTCAGGTATGTTGCTTATCTACGACTCTTGTGCACATCTGAAGAGTGTAAAACAATCATTTTTGTAATGACGAGATCTACCATAGCTCCATATTTTGTTCTTGATATTTCAATCGCGAATAAAGACATAAACGTTGATAGCCAACTGAAGCAGGGTTTGATGCCAACTACCAACACTCATAGGGAACAACAGAGAAAGCTATATGAAACCATACCGCCATAACTAGTTAGTGTGGGTATGTTCTCAGTTTCAAAACATAAGACGATAACTTAACAACTACTTATGAACTAAGTCTACTTTAGACGATACTTTCGTTGTAATAACACTGAAACGGAATGAAAAAATAAAAAAGTAGGTTTGGAACAAATTTTTTGAGGAAATTGTTTGAGATAATATGTCTTTCTAACGTCCGAAATTAACTGGCTGTGTTTCAAGTACTAACCGATCATAAAATCTCAATTCTGACTTTAAAAAAACATACCTATTATATTTTAGAACACTTCAATACCCAAAAGTGTTTTAAGAAAACGGTTCGAAAAAAAAAGCAAACTTATAGGTAGGTACTCCGGCTTAAACTTTTTTTGGAAAATAAAAATATTTGACAAGTTTTTATAAAAATAAAATAAAAAATAGCCTCAAACAATATTTTACACATTTTCTTAAATCTAAAAACAATCAATAATAGGAGTAATAGGTAGAAACACCTGACTTTAAAAAATACTATTTCATACACATTTACAAATGGTTTGCCTTTCTTCCAAATGGAATTTGTTCATTCAGTCACAAAAAGCACTTGCCCACCGTCAAGCATAAAAAGCCGTACCTATCCGCACCGTGTAAGCTCTCGGATGAAAGCTCAGTATTCAACCCGGTGACAATATGACAAAGTTCAAGATCCCGTGGCAGTGAAAGTGCGAAGTAGATATAAAGGGATAACAGGAGAGAAATTTTGAAACGGTACTGGTAAATGTAATGTAGGAGACACGCCGCTCGCTGCCTGGGATCACAAAAAAAGTGGCAGCAGAATGGGCTCTGCCTATATTTTTCTGAGAAAAAGGCGGAAATTTTCTGTTCTGGAATATATATTTTTAAGGCTGAATATACATTCGCTGTTTTTTACGTTTGGACTTCAAACTTTGTGAGAAAACTATTGGGTATTTAAATATTCTGAAATATAATATGTCTTTTTAACGTCATTACTCATAAGGCTATGTTGTGATTTTACGATCGAGTGATTTTTGTAACAAAAACATTGTCCAAAATTAACCGAACGTGAAATCACAACATAGCATCATGAGTAATTACGTTAAAAAGACATATTATATTTCAGAATATTTAAATATCCAACAGTTTTCTCACATGTTTGAAATTGGAACGTCAAAAATAGCCAATGTATATTCAGCCTTAAATTTGAACATAGTAGACTAGCTTCTGGGCTTATATTTCAGAACAAAAAATGTCCTACAGTTCTGACAGAAAAACATCATTAACCAGTGTTTTTGTTTGTTTGTTGAAAAAGCGACGAATCACAAATTGAATACTGAGCTTTGGTGACCCAACGACAAATGCCTCACAATGTTCTCTGGAGTTAGTTTTTACAATGCAACTATGTACATTGAGGTTCACAACCATATTTAGAAAGAAAGATGAGAACTTTGTAGATAAGGGGTGTCGATGTCTTTAAGTCTAACCAATTCTAAGATACAGATACAGATACTAGTCAATTCTAAAATAGTCTACACGGTCATCTAACGGTTTATAATAGGAATGCAATGTCTCAATTCGATATTCTACCTAGTAATCTGTTTGTCTTCAGTCGCTGCCCTTTGATAACTTCATGTTTGATAGTGAGAAAGATGATAATGTTTGTTTATATTTTTTCTCGGACATTTTTTTTTTACTGCTGTAGATTCATTGCTGTTTGTTTACGTTTACTGTTGACCCTGGTATTTAAACAACATTGTGGATGTTTATTTGTTCCGTAATATAAATACCTACGTTCTTTGAATGTCTGAAAGTTTCTGACGTTAAAATGAAATATTTTAAAACACTCCTATTTTAAATGACTTTTTTCTACTTTAATAGGGCAGCGATTCAAGACGTTAAGTGAACTCTAGACACACTACTAAAGTTAATTTGTGGTTTCAAGAGGGGCTGGTGGTGGGAGTTCGCACTGACATTTCTTTAGTGGGAAGACTATTAATTTTTAACAAGTAATTTCAAAACGGCGCCGAATCAAAGGAGTCCAAAGTCTGTAAAAAATATCTCAAAAATTTGTTCAAAAAATGTGTTATCATCCCACCACCATGATCAAAACGCGTGAGGAGTGTCTCTAGATAGCCAACAACAATAACAGAAGAGGGTTCTAGCAATGTTTAGATATTTTATGAAAAGGTTTACGCAAAAAAGTAACAACCGAATTTTTGTTCGTTGGCTTTTTTGGTACCTAAAAAGGTCCAAGAAACCGGAACCTTTTTCCGATAAACCACTTTTACGGTAACCTTTCATAAATCAAAGAACGTAAGCTAAGGAAGAGACTATTTTTTTTACTACTTCCTGAAGTACGAATAAAGATAGCTGTGACCCCAATATCGAGCAACCACCAGTCAATTCAATAAAACCAAAGATATTTTGCCCTCATTTTAAGGAATACCACCCAAAAAGTCAAAATTTATAGGCGGCATCCTAACTACCAGAATTTTCATAACATACAAAAATAGCATCTTCCTTATTCGTCTTTTAGATGGAATATACATTTGGTATTTGTTTATGTTTCTTCTCACCATTTTTGGAGAACACTGTTGGATATTTAATTGTTTTGAAATATAATATGTCAGAAATTAACTGGCTATGTTGAAATTTTACGATCGAGTAATTTTGGACAAATTTTTATTGAAAAAATCACTCAATCGTAATATAACAACATTGCTCGTTAATTTCTGACGTTAAAAATACCTATTATATTTCAGAACACTTAAATATTCAGCAGTCCTCACAAAATGGTTGAAAAAACGTAAACAAACAGAAAATGTATATTCCATCTTAAGCGCTTGCTAAGCCTGATACATGTCTAGGGGAGGGGGTATGTCTGGGTGTAAGTGATATGGCTGTCGCTTGAGACAGTAAGGCATCGGGCGCTAAGCGGAGCTCACACGGCGATGGGGTTCTCAGTTATATGAATAGCGCTGCAGCGCGCGTCCAAAGCGTCCACGGACGTCTGTCTTCCTCGCGGCATCTTACTACTCCCCGGTCGGCCCAGTGCTGAAAAAATAACCCCGAACGATTAGGTCAAAGTACAAATAATTTTTTTTTGTCACATTTTTTTATTTTGGCATTTTTAAGTACACCTATAATTCAGTTTATTATTTTTCACTATTTTCACTATCTTGTTCCAGAGGAAACTGTTGGATATTTCTTCTGGAGTATAATAAGTATGTCTCTTTAATCTGACAAAAACTAAGAAAATGCAAATCGCAACTTCGTCACCATGTTTCTGACGGTTAAAACACATGCTACCTATATTTCAGAACAAACAAATATCCAAATGTTTCCTCAGAAATATGTCATTCAGAAACGTAAGCAACATTGTCTACCTCACTCCTGAATGAGAGTGGCGACACTCACTGTTTTCAAAAAAACACATGGCTTCCAGAATTATTTTTTGTTCAGAACAAGAAGTAGACTTCAGAACAAGTGTCAGAAGGATCTAAAATCACAGCAACAATTCACATTTGTTCAGTCTATCTACATCAGGATATGACTGAAATTACTCTCATTCAAGAGCCTTAATAAACAACAAGGTATCGTATATTTCTGTTCTGAAAAAAACCCTCATCTCTCAAGTAATGAATGAATTTTTGAACCCTAGGAGAATGAAAAAAAAAATCACTTAATTATCGAACATCAGAACAAAAGATTCCTACTCTAACGAAGAGACAAACCACATGACAAAAGCAGAGCACAGATTAGAGGAACTGACAGGACTTACATGTGACCGAGTGCAGGTTTAAGGTATCATCTACAGGTTACCGATACCTTAGTTAGGGTCTTTACCTTCGGCTGAAGTGGATGAAGTCAGAATCCGGGCTAGCCTCAGTGCTAAACACAACGAAACGAAAGTTAGTCACAAAACAAACTCACAAACATTAGGTAAGTTAGAGCTAGACTAGCACACGTTAGTCTTGTTTTTAAGGGTTAAAAAACGTGGCACCAGAATGTTTTTTTTTGTTTTTCAGGTTTGTAAGGAAACTGCCGGATATTTCTATGATCTGAAAATAATATGTCTTTTTACGGCCAAAATTAACGGGCTGTGGGGTGATCCTGTTAATTTCAACCATTAAAAGATATCTATTATATTTCAGACATTTAAATACCCAATAGTTTCCTCATAAAGTGTGCAGAAAAAACGTAAACAAATAGTGAATGTATATGTTCGGTCAAAAGTACATAACCAACTATGTCACTTGAAGCAGACATAGGGAAATCTACTCAGCACATACTAGCAGCTAGCTTTAAATTCTTATAATAAACTTTTCGGACGAATTTTGGGTAGAAATATTCATCGGTTACGAAATTAAGGGGAAGTGAAACCTGCTGGGTTAAGGATGGGAACAAATAAAATGGAGGTACTTGGAAAAGTCGGTTGCTCTCAGGGCCAAAAAGTAAGGTAAGAAGCAGGTGATCTATCTTTTAGCGAACTTTGGAAAACCATCCAACAAAATAAATGGAGCCTGAAAGGTCAATTGAAAGGTAACGGACCCTCCCAGAACTTCTAACGTACGACTCCCACAAAACTTGGGCCGTAAAGGAGGGTGAAAGTGTATATAAACATACCGCCATAGGCGCCCACACACATTCCTCAGGGGGAGGATATTTTTGAAAGTCAA
Source organism: Mesopsocus fuscifrons (assembly GCA_950004255.1). Classification (NCBI taxonomy): domain Eukaryota; kingdom Metazoa; phylum Arthropoda; class Insecta; order Psocodea; family Mesopsocidae; genus Mesopsocus; species Mesopsocus fuscifrons. The sequence continues at coordinate 3,701,923 of OX465375.1, forward strand.
TTTTTTTCGGGAATAAGATGGATGTCCACCCTACGACTTCACATCTTTGCGTTTAGACCCAACAAAAAATTACTGGAAAACAAGGAGTGAAGGCAAAGACCTCAGTTTAAACCATTATTAGACTGGAAAGTCACGATGTGTCCAGGATAATTTTCAAACTGTCTTCAACGCAATGACGTCACACGGTGGAACACCCCCTTAAGGTCATAATTTACCCTCCCCTTGGGACAGCGCCAATGGAAAACACTACAGGAAGGGGTGTATGCATCAGATGCTCAGAAAAATGCTTTTCATTCATAAAAACATTGCTACTAAGTACAACTAAATGCTGTAGGAGAACATGTCGGCCATCCTTCAACCTTTTTTGAGGTTACTAAAATTTTTTTACATCGGTTCTCCAAACAACATTCGGTTATTAAATGCAAACTCAATGCACAACGAAGGGAAGGTGTGTTTAGACAATGCTATTTAAAAATCAATAAGTTTTCGGATTGAAACTGAATAAATTCATACATTTTCAAAGTGGGTCTTTTTGTGTTATAAACTTTCCCCAACTATAGAAATTTTAATTTGTTTCTATTTGCACTAGTCCCAATCGTGCCTCTCAGTGGCCGACTTGTGTCCTGAGAGGTCTGGGTTCGAATCTCGGCGTAAACAAAATTTTCTGCTTACGGCATGGATGTATTGGCTTCAGCCAACTCGTTTTCGGCTTCGGCCACACTACTAAGCCCACTCGGGCGCGCTCACCCCCATAAAAAAAATTAAAAAATAAAAAAGATCCAAATTTTGACTCAAATTCGCTAATTAATTGCACAAGAAGGGTGTCAAATTCTCCCTTAAAATAGTGAAAGAATATACTGTAGTATAAAATTTTGCATTGTTTAAAGGCACCGATAAAAGGAAGAGATACGTACCGAAGCTTTTCTTTCCAAACGCAACAATGAAAATAAAGGTGAAGGTGCCAATTCAAAGAGTTATCAACAACTGAGGATCTGATACATTGGGTTCCAAGTACAAATAACACAATAAACGTTGATGGTATTGATCAGTGGAAACTGGACAAAATGCCCCATAAAAAGGGGCAGTTTAAAGCCTTTTATTTTTATTTCGGGCGACTATTCGCCCCAATGCGTAGAAGCAAGAGAACATTCTAGGTTTTAGTACCCCGTTTACTGGGCGTTACCGTTTTACGGCCTTATTTTAAATTCTCGATTGATTATTTTGTCATGAAAAACTGACCTTTCATACATACAGATGAATGTGGGTTGTATTTCGAAGTTGCTTGCCCGAGAAAGAAAGAAATTATACGCAAGGGAAAAAATGTAAACGACATGGGAATCAGGTTCTATGACCTTCTGTAGGTGTATTCCCTTTCTCGAACGCCAGAAAACCCACCCAACTAACACCTTCAAAATTTATTGTAAGAAGAACTGTTCTCCATATATTGCATCATGGCGTGCCTTATGTTCTTACAATAATTTTTGAAGGTGTTACTTGAGTGGGTATTCTGGCGTTCGAGAAAGGGAATACACCTGCTGATCTGTCCACAATGCAGTGGTTATAACTGTATACAAAACTGTTGGCACGTGGACCCCTTGAATTTTTGGGGGAGGATTTCATTGCGCCTGCGAAACTGTGATTATGCAATTCCTTAAAGTCGGTGTACAGCTATTTTCGGACGCCTGCAAGAACTCTGATTATGTCATCTCAAAGTGGGTGTACACCATTCTTTCTACTGGATACTGGAGGAATGGGAATACCAGTTCCCATTATATCCAAGCAGTATAATCTGATCGGAAATCATACGTGCGTTTAAAAACCCAGAATGCACTCTGTGCACCCTACATAGAAAGGGTTTGATTTAACTAAAAAATAAATTTAAAAAATTTTCCGTCAAGAATGTAAAATGCCTGGCTGTCTACGATCTACAAGCACAATTTCTAGCTTAGCCTCAACTACGTGACATTAGACGGGCCGAGCATTACTCTCTCAGAGATTTCATCAATAGAGCAGCACAAGATCTTGAGCTTACCGTAGCCTTGTCCTTGTAAGAAAAGCCGGAAGGCTTCGCTGACTTTGCCAGGTTGTTCCTCGAGCACCATTCCACAGTCAGATATCTGAAATTATTGAAGGGTATGAACATAAGTGACACCAGAACAAGGTTTGCTGAAATCTTTGGTTCTTTCCAACCTAAATAAATGCTGGGCCGGATTAGGTTTGTGGCAGGGAACTGAGGCATGAAGCAAGAGGAGCCAGGATCTAGTCCCGACGTGCCGAGATTTTTCCTGGTCAATCTAGCCTAGTCAATCAGGCCTACCCAGCCTGATGGGCAACTGCCCTTCCATGGCTGGAGGGAAACTCGGCTGGAGGGGGTGATTCTGACCAAATCATCCCCATGTATACAGAGGTCACGAAAGGTGCCACCCTGGCCCTCCAAGGGCTGTGGTGCTAAGAAGTTTTTGTTTTCTAGATTAGCTGAGGATTACCCGGAGTTTAAGAGGACGCTATACCTGACGATGCATTTTTTGCCGCCCATAAGATTAACATTGCGAGCGGCGATTCATTTTCAAGGTTTACCCTTGGTTGGAAAGACACAAACTTTTGCCTGTACCTAGCCCTAACAATGTTCTAGGGAGTGTTTGAAGCAGATTTCCCAATTTCTCACTGGTTTCTTTTATTGCAACTGTTTTGCAAATGCTAGCATCGCATACCTCAAGAAAATTGCTGTATCTCGAATACCAGTAAAAAAATGGGAAATCTGCTTCAAACACTCCCTAGAACATTGTTAGGGCTAGGTACAGGCAAAATTTTGTGTCTTTCCAACCAAGGGTAAACCTTGAAAATGAATCGCCGCTCGCAATGTTAATCTTATGGGCGACAAAAAATGCACCGTCAGGTATAGCGGACCCTTAAAGCAAAGACTACCTTCATCCACGAGGAGTTGGTGGGGTCTAGCCGTCCGTTGAGAGTGACGGTGTCCTCTACATGAGGGCTGAGCGATCCAGTAATGTTAATGACAGCCATGGAGAGGGTGGGGCTGTCACCGCGTGACCCTGCGTCATCGCGCCGAATGTTCAGGTCTGTCCGTCTGATGTAGGCGTCGATCATGAGGGCCAGGTTGGTGGGGTTAACATGGTGCTCAAAATACTCCTTGTACACTTGCACCAGGTCATGATTCCGTTCTTCCGTACCCTAGAAACATGGAATATGGTTTTGGTAAAAAAATGTTTATGTTTCAGGCACGCTAAGTAAGACAGTGGGGACTCACTGATTTTTCTTCTGCCAGTGGTCTAGTAAAGCCTCTTCTTCAGTCATTGCGAAAACCCAAAGGTCTCTACCATCACTGGTTTCTTAATAGTAATTTTTTGAAAACAAACATATGACTGTGATTTTTTATCGGAATGTCCTAATGACACCTAACTGATAAATCGGATATTTATAATCATCATCAATAACGATCAACGATCAAGTGACTTAATCAAAAAATGACTCAAAAATAATTTACCTCGTTAAAAATGCACACTATATTTCAGAACAAATAAATATCCAACAGCTTCCTCAAATGATAAAAAATGGAAATACAGTTGTGATTATCTAACTATCCACTATCGCTCTTGGGTTCACTTACCCGTCCGAAGTGGTGCCACATGAGATAGTCCAGAACAGCTTGGGTCATTCCTTTGGAGCGAAGGTGCCGAAGGTTCATTTTCTGGTAGCCCCACTCTATCCAGCCCGCTGCTGTCGACACGCAGTTGATGAGGCAGAGAGCCTCCACTTGCTCGGGATGAGCCAATGAAAAACGGGCCAAAATGTTGGCCCCGGCCCCTACACCCAACCCAATCACCTTCTTCAGCCCAAAATGTGTGAGCACGTACTGGAGCTGTTCTGCCAATTCCTCCATTGTCGGGTAAATGTACCTGAAAAGTAGAGGACAGTCCATGAATATCACTGTATAAGACCCATAGAACAGATCAACTTCATTTGGTCACATTTGGCCCGAATCAGCCAGTTAAGGCCAAGGAACCTATCGGGGTTGGGTCTAGGGGTGGGTGCCCAAACCCCGGGGAAGATGCACCAGGAAAAAGTTTTGTCAAATCGGTATTAGATCCCGGGTCCTCTTGTTTCATGGCTCAGTGCCGTGCCCTGCTCTAATTGGGCGCAGCTAAACTTTCTGTTAAGCCTCTGTTATACTTACCCCCACAGGATAAAGATTATAAGAATCCTTTTTTAAGGAAACTGCTGGAAAATTATTTGCTCGGGGTTATGAAAATAAATAACTTTAACGTCATAAAGTATTTAGAACAAATTAAAACAAGTCAGTAAAAACACTAACAAACAGCAAAGTACCAACTGCCTAAACAAACGACTAATTTTTTGCTATTATTTTTTACAGTCCGAAGGCGGACCGAAGTCACTCGCCAGTAAGGACATCCACACTACTATAGTCCAATAAGTCAGGCTGGGAGCATACCGATAAGTCATACTTTCTTGCAAATCCAGGGCTGATCAAAATTTTTTCTTGTGCAGGAAAATATCTGCTTAGGGTCGGATTGGCATTTTTAGCGTATGGTAGGATATGTAACCCAAATCCGGATCGGCGTCAACTGAAAATCTTCAAGAAATTATGACTAATCGGTACCCTCCCAGCCTGACTTGGACTATACGAGGATTTTTTTATTTTTTTTTTTTATTTGAGAAAAAGGCCACAGCAATAAAGCTATAAGGCCTAACAAGGAAATTGCTGATGGCAGAATTCGAACCCGAGACCCAAAGCATGAGAGTTGAGCGCTCTGACCACTGCGCCACGGAAGGCCACCCATGCACCGCAACTGAGTTTGATCTGGCGCAGAGTGAAGGCGTTGTGGAATTGTAACGTAATACTCAGTTCTTGGTTGATATCTCGACGACCTTCGTCACATCACACATCACCACACTGCGCTCGTCTGTTTACCAACAAAGCCGAGCTGGTTCCAACTAGATAGCGAGATACAGCAACCGGAACAAAGCAACCCTTTGCAGACGTGCAGATGACGATTGAAGCCTAATTAACGACATATGGAAAAGAATATATTATCTACATCGGAACAGGTGACGAAGACCCTAACACGAGCGACATGTGGGTTTTCCAAACCGTCATCTAGAACCTTCTTTATGAAATAAAGACTCGATCTCATGACTTCAAGTGTATGTAGGTTTTGTAGTTCTAATGTACAGGTTCCATAATTGTTAAACTACGTCTACGCAGTTTTATTTGTTTGCATGTTTCTTTCGTCACATTTTATGACGATACTACTGGATATTTAAATGTTCTGAATTTTAACAATTTTTTTGTTGACAAAAATCACTCGATCGTATATAAAATCACAACATAGCCTCTTAATTTCGGCCGTTAAAAAGACATATTATATTTCAGAACATATAAATAACCAATTGTTGCCTCATGTATATAAGGTGCAGAAAAAAACGTAAAGAAACACCATGTGCGAGAATAAGGGTCAAATCTAGAACTCGATTTTCTCCTGTACAGAAGTAAGTACATATTGGGCAACCCCTCTTTCAGCGAGTTTTGGGAAGAGAAAGTAATCCAAAAGTTTTTGGAAAAACCCAGCCAAAGTTGCCCCTCCCTGCCCCGGGATATAAAATTCCCATAGGGTGGGATGATTGGATGCGAAAAATCAATTTTGCTGACAGTGCACGTGACACATGGTATAGGTATAGGTACGGACTCCCCTGAGTTAGACCTGCACGCGGGATGAAATGGAGTAGGGAGGTTCATACCATTACCTTTATGGAAAATGGAAGTAATGGCCTAGCCATAAGCGAAGCACGGGCGATACATCAATTTCGCTTTCCACTCGGCTCATCTAAGCCAGACAGCTCTATAGGAATCCGAGTCACGCGCCCCTACCCCCCGGCAACGTGCCGTGCGTACATATCTACAGTCAACCCTATGTCCCATCTACTTCCCATTATGCAATACTCCCAATTCACCCTTAAGAGGCAGCATGCCGAGTGCCCTAATGAGAAATCTGGCTTAGCCTCAGCTTTCCGCATTTTAAGGCAAACCAAAGTACCAAATGGAGAATAATTGCATTTTCCGGAGGAACATAAGAAAAACTGAGGCATCGACCACTTAAGGGTCCGCTATACCTGACGGTGCATTTTTTGCCGCCCATAAGATTAACAGTGCGAGCGGCGATTCATTTTCAAGGTTTACCTTTGGTTGGAAAGACACAAAATTATGCCTGTACCTAGCCCGAACAATGTTCTAGGGAGTGTTCGAAGCAGATTTCCCATTTTTTTTACTGGTTTTCGAGATACAGCACTTTTCTTGAGGTATGCGATGCTAGCATTTGCAAAACAGTTGCAATAAAAGAAACCAGTGAGAAATTGGGAAAATTTTGTTTCTTTCCAACCAAGGGTAAACCTTGAAAATGAATCACCACTCGCAATGTTAATCTTATGGGCGGCAAAAAATGCATCGTCAGGTATAGCGTCCTCTTAAGCAACCCTTCTATCTAACCACGCCTCGCCGCGAGGGGGTAACCACTCCAGAGATCCTTGAGATTCCATAAAGATTTCCAAAGATTCCCAACGATATTCATAGAAAGATGAACCCCGAAGGGGTAACCACTCAAAAAAAATTACTAGATTCCCTGAGATTTCATAAAGATTTCCAAAGATTCCCAACGATATTCATAGAAAGATGAACCCCGAAGGGGTAACCACTCCAAAAAAATTACTAGATGCCCTGAGATTTCATAAAGATTTCCAATGATTCCCAACGAGATTCCCAACGAGTGGTTAACCCCTCGCCTCGCCGCGGGAAAGTGTGATATAAGTGCGTGGAACGGGCGAGACCCCACCGCACGGGTTACCCGGTACCTTTATTTTCCTCCGCACAGCGAGTCCGTGCTAGGAGAACGGGGTACTAGAGACTTCATACTGACTTGCGGCCCCTTATAAGGGCGTCTATGCAGCCGTGTTTGTTAACGTTATCTGCACACTTTATGAGGAAACTATTTAAATATTCTGAAATATAATATGTCTTTTTAACGTCTGAAATTAACAGGTGATGTTGTGATTTTACGATTTTTGTCACCAAAAAATTTGTCCGAATTTAACCGATCGTAAAATCACAAGATTATATCTCAGAACATTTAGATATTCAAGGTGCAGAAAAAACGTGAGCAAATTGCGAACGCATGTTCGGCCTTAATGTAAGAATGTGATGACTGTGATGAGTCGAAGTAGCACGCCCGAAAACCAAACTGATATGAATGTGATAGCCAGTCTCTCTTTTCATGTTTTATGTAATTTTTTTCCTAAGCCTGAAAACCACACAGAGGAATGAGTCTGATCATGTGAAATCCGTCTCTAAGCCCTCAAAGCTCACAGGAATGGATGTAATTAGTCTTGCAGCTGGCAGCGAGCACATAAAAATGACATAAAACTACATGCAAGCTGAAATGAAACTACGTCATTCCGAACGGATTCCAGGATATCCAGGTCTTTTATCCAGAGCACGAAACTTTATAAAATAAACAGGCAAAGATGGATAGTTTGGATCGGTTGAATTTCCAAGTGAAATAATTCATGAACATTTGCTCCAGAAGTCGATATTTCTGTCTACATTTTTCACGAAATAAAACGCGCTGCTATCGTGAAACAAAGAACACCCGAGGAAATGGAGGAAAGAAAGATATTTTTTACATCTGTAGTTAAGGCTGCGCTTCACCCATTAGATTACCATGTTATCTTCTGAATTTTTTTTAATTTTTTCGGGCCGACGGATTGCCTTGAAATTTTGTATAGAAGTAGCTCCAGTAAATGTCTAGGGAACGTTCGTAGCAGAATTTCGAATTTGTTCTCGGATTATTAGAAATTAATTTTTTAGTAAATTAAAAATCGTGAAACACGGTTTTTTCAAACGGCTAGGGAGCGTATTTGACTGGGAATAAAAATTTCGAATTATTACAGTTGTTATGTAGAAGGTGTAACTTAGTTCGTGACCGAAGCAGTTTTTTGAATTTCTCCTTAGGTTGGCAAATAATAAATGATAAATATGTGTGAAAAACACATTTTGAAAAAAAGTCATGGTGAAAGAAGCAACGCGCGGTCACAGCTCAGTATGGTTTGAGCACTTGCGGGAGAAGGTTCTCACGTCTCTCGCCCGCACTAGCTCCGGCCGGAAGATCGCCACCTGTCTTCTTATGTCTGACATGTCGATTGGTTGATATGAGCTGCTTTTGTGTAACATCCTGTCATCTGAGAATCGTAGGTGTCGTAGGACAGGACTCGTAGGTAGGTATAGATTGGGTGACTTATGATGACATCTACTGTATTGGGGGATGGGTTGCAATTTGCAATTAGGTAGGTACCTACCTACTTATCTAAATTTTGTAATACAGGAGAGACCCTTATTCTGTGACTGCCGTGTCGTGGGTAGGTATATAGGTAGGCTGTATACTTACCTACCTATCTGCCACATTCTGTGGGCATAGGTTTATCTAAAAAAATGATTTTTGGATTTTATGTTATGTTGGACACCTATTGCATAAAATGTGGATCGCACATCAGTCAAATCACTAGGAGGTACGTAGGTAGGTACCTACCTAATATTGGTTTATTACACGTACCTACCTTCCTATGGTGTGGGTAGGACCTATTCCGCAATTTTCTGTTTACCCATAGGTTAGGTTAGACTGGTGGGGGGGTGGGGGGCAAGCCCAGCAACTAGACCATTACAAGAATTATCCATTTTGCTCAGCTGGCAGCAATACCGGTAAAGGTCTACTCATCGCACTTCCGTGCACCAAGCGGCAGAGTGAGCCGCCGCTAGAGGTGAATCACAGGGCTGTTCCATATATATAAAAAAATATCCTCCAGTCAGTGCGACCCGTAACCAGGTGCACCAAGCGGCAGAGTGAGCCGCCGCTAGAGGTGAATCATTCTGGAAAATAAAAAATTCGAACCCCATCCGCCAGTCAACGAACATTGGGAACAAGTAAGAAGTACACTCCGAAGTAGTCGCAGTGTCACGGCCTCGATAGCCGAGTGGTCTAAATGGTCGACTTTTGAGGAGCAGAGACAGCCTGGTCACACCGGTTCGATCCCAATCCTACCAAAAAGTTTTTCTGATATGTTCAGCATGTCAAGTGAAATTTATATCGAGGCTGTGGTGGTTCGGAACCCAACTAAAACTGTAGGTCCCCATCGTTTACTCGATGGCTGGGGAGCTGGTATTTGGTAGTGCTGCCAGCTGAGCACAATGGACAGTTCTTGAAAACGGTCTAGTTGCTGGGCTTGTCCCCCCCAACCCTCTGCTAACTAAGTCGCAGTGTCGTGCGACAATCCGAAGCAAGTATCGGCGGAAGTGCGATGAGTAGGTACACCTTAGGGCCCCTTTAGACGGAGCGATTGCTTGCCGCGCAATCGCGGGTTGGGGTAATAAATCACTCAAAAATCTTGACAGGAAAACGCACTAGCGATCCGCTCCCAATGCTACCTTATGGAGCCCTTTACACGTAGCGACTGCCAATCGCCGCCCGCATTAGTCGCGACTGCGACAGCTGCAAATCCGCAAATCGCGATTGCGACCGCGTTTCCGCTGGAGGGCTGTTTGTCTAGTTAGCTTATGGAAGCCGTAAACCCCTTTACACGGAGCGACTGACTGCAGCGATTTTTCTATTGTTCTCTATTGTTTGACACAGTTTTCTGTTGAGTAGGTATATGTGAAGGGGCTATATTATGATATTAATGTTATATTATAGTTATCTACACTTGGTTTTAGTTAAGTATGTCTTCCATACTCACACAAACGTTGACGCCTACTTTGAAAAATGTTATTTTCATCATTGTAATTAGTAGATCACTATCACTGCAACTAATAACAATAGAAAGGTAGAAAGGTATGTGCGAAAAATAAATCCAGCTTGGTATGCGGACAGCTGCATTGTCCCCTTTCAATTGCAACACCAGTGGCATCATACCTACTTAACTGTACCTACCCATTGAACAGAAGGGCCCAGCCGGTAACTACCTGCATATGCCACCCCAGGACCCCAATAGATTTTCTCAGGTCCTCGTAGATCGTGTGGAAAACCCCCTTCTGCGCTCTTTTTTGTAGGAGCCGACGTACCCACACCCTGTTTTTCCTCTTCCTTCTTTTTTTGGTAAGGTAATAATACACGCATGCTGCCTCTTCGTACTCCATTGTGTCACTGGACTGGTCATTGGCAGTCCTGCACCCTCTCCCTAGCACCAGTCACATTCCATTTTCATTCATACAAGTTTTTCAAGTGCAAAAAAATTGGAAATGACAGAGAACCTCCCAGGTAAATTTGGTTTGAAAGGAACAATGTGCTCCCAACGGTACTCACTGGATAATGGGGTGATAGCTCTGCTATACCCAACCTGCTTCACCTATCCTGTCATCACCACAATACGTAGTATTTCTATTTTTCTACATCGAGGCCCACTCCTACCACACTCTGAATACTAAAGCAGAATTAAGAAAAAAATATGCCTACAGTTAACCATTGATGAGATCCAAGTACCATGTATCAATTACCTTTTAATTAAAGAAATTCGGTTAAATGAACTCCTGATTAAATAAAAATCACTAGTTTTGACATTGCAGTAGGTACAAAATCCAAGGTGATATTGGGGCGGACTCGCGATTTCGTCGAGTGAACTGCGGTCGAATCGCTCATCCCTTTACACGCACCCGCTCGAAAAAATTCTGTCAACTAGTGTCAAAATTTGTGAGTTATTTATGACCAACCCGCGGTTGCGCTGCAAGCAATCGCTCCGTCTAAAGGGGCCCTTATCCGCAATACCGAATACCAGCTCCCCAGCCATCGTGCAGTACACAATGGGGACCTACAGTTTTAGGTGGGTTCCGAACCACTACAGCCTCAATATAAATTTCACTTGAAATGTTGAACATTTCAGTTGTGAAACCGGTGTGATTGTTCAGTGTTCCTCTATAAAAAACCATTTCGACCACTCGGCTATCGAGGCTGTTCTGTTTACCCATAGATATGACTGCGCTGAATGAAGAGTAGTTATTGTGGTGGTGTGGGGTGCATTTTTCTAGGTATTTGTTTTGTTTACCTCCTGGAGGGATGTAGGCACCTACCTACCTACCTAGACCGATCTTTTCCTATTTGGCGTAGGACCTATTAGGCACCTAACAGTTTGTTCTGTAGTGTGACTTATTAGGTAACAGAAAGCCTCGACAGCCGAGTATATTGTAGGTATAAAAATTTACACATTATCTACTTATACATTCCTGTATGGCAGTCAAGTCAGACATTGTACAGCATTTCCCTATTACTCCAATACAAATTTCTGACATGTAGGTTTTGCCTACTATACCTGCCTCCACCTGTACCCACACCTGGTACATATTTTGGGTCTATCAATAATGTTGTTTGGAAATGTATTGTATTTTCTCGTAATTTGTATTGTATCACGTATAGTATTGCATTTGAAATAAATCTGAAAAAATAGAATTGCCTAGGTAGGCACCATACCTACTTACGAACAAAGATTTCAGACTTTCCCTGCAGGATACTTACTATACTGCCACTGGACGTCCTCTGAACCAAAAATAAACGGTCATTCGGTCATAATTTCACAACAACACATAAGCGAAACACAGAGGGCCTTCATTGATTCACCGGGCCCTCCCAGATGTTGATATAATTTCCTATCCAAAATATGGTGCACCGGACCGCGCACCGAGCCGATATCGTGGAACTAACCTTTACCAAAGTGAAGGACAAAAATTCCAAGACCACTTGTGCACCGTCAAGTAAAAAAATTTTTTTGAGCGGGTTTTTTGGGGGTTTTCCCCGATCTGAACAAAAAATACCGGCCATCCCCCCCCCCCCCCCCCCCCCCGGGAAATTTGGGTTGGCTGAACTCTGGACGTGAATCGCCTTATGAATGGTATTAGTAAAGTGACAGCAGGTACTGGGGACCTGGTATCGTCACGTAATGCAGAGTAAGCGAAGATAACAGAACCCGTATGCAGTTGTACCTACCCAGTTGCTACAGCCATAAGAAGTCAGGGTCTCTGTAATCACAATAGCCTTCTTCACTCATATACGCTTCATCTCGCCTCGGAGCCAGCGCTGACTTGCACCGTCAACAGAAGCGTCCTCTTAATGGAAATGAAATATTGGAAAACTTGGAAAGCGAGAATAAGCAGTGAATGACAGCGTAATGAGAGTGGTGCTACAGAAAACCGATACTGTGTTACACAATCAAAAAATTGAGAAGTCTTGTTCTTGTTCTTGAATGCAAGAAATGCAAGAACAAAAGCAAGACTGGAAATTTTCGTGCATCACTAGTATAAAGCAGGTACTTCGGAAAAGTTCCTCGGATCCAGCTACGGTTTACAACCTCCATATATTTAAACAAAGATCGTGAAAATGAACTTGTAATGTTCGTGAAAAGGGCGGCCCTTTAGTTGAAATAGGATAAAACGGGAAATTTCTATGCATATCCGGCTTTGAGGGGCACGCCATGAATCCTATGAGGAGGCAAACTATCTTATCTCCGGCTTGAAGTGGTGCTAGAGGGAGGAGGAGGCGAATTATCTAACCCTCCATTCTGTACATTCCATCAGCCCCGAGTGGCCTCGCTTTTGACGTAAAGGCTTGGAGGGAAGGACACACGTGAGTGATGGCTCCGAGCTTGACAGACCCGCAAGTCAGTTTCAATCGAGGGGTTAACCACTCGTTGGGAATCTCGTTGGGAATCATTGGAAATCTTTATGAAATCTCAGGGAATCTTGGAATTTTTTTGGAGTGGTTACCCCTTCGGGGTTCATCTTTCTATGAACATCGTTGGGAATCTTTGGAAATCTTTATGGAACCTCAGTGGAATCTCAAGGAATCTCTGGAGTGGTTACCCCCTCGGTTTCAATCTAGGCTAATCGATCCAATTGAATTTGATTTGTAGTCGATGAATCGACAGATTCATTGACGGTAGTCAAATATGTTTACAGTCTATTCCGAAGGGGTAACCACTCCAGAGATTCCTTGAGATTCCACTGAGATTCCATAAAGATTTCCAAAGATTCGAAACGATATTCATAGAAAGATGAACCCCGAGGGGGTAACCACTTCAAAAAAATTCCAAGATTCCCTGAGATTTCGTAAAGATTTCCAATGATTCCCAACGAGATTCCAAACGAGTGGTTAACCCCTATTCCGTAATACGCAGTTAAGACCGAACACACATTCGCTATTTGTTTACGTTTTTTCTGCACACTTTATGAGGATACTATTGGATATTTAAATCTTCTGAAATATAACTTGTATTTTTAACGTCATAAATTAACTCGATCGTAAAATCACAGAACATTTAAATATTCAATAGTTTCCTCATAAAGTGTGCAGAAAAAAACGTCAACAAATATGACTGCGTAGACGCCCTTAAAGTACACCAACATAATTTGGTCGAGTCACTTGGACGAAGCCGATAAGATAAGTGATGGAAAAATACGTTTCTGAATAAAAAACGCCACGACGGAGAAAGAGGCCATAGAAAAGAAAGTCGTGTTGTGGTCAATCCACGAGCAGGAAATAGGGTGTGAAAGAAGGGGCAGAGAACATCCTACGGTTCCTCTATCCGCCGGAAATACAACACCCCTCACCCAGGGTTTTAACACCCTCGATAACAGAGCAGTCTAGATGCTTCTCCAACGACGGCTGGGCCAGACCGGGGACGATCCCAATTCGATCAAAGTTTATTAATCGGCATTCACCTCTGATAAGTTCAAGGTCTCATATAAAATGTATATCGAGGCTGTGGCAACACATCTAAAACTGTAAGTCCCCATCGTGTGGGTGGAGAGCTGGCATTTGGTATAGTACTTTCGGACTCTTCGGATCTTTGGACCCTAATGCTGGGTTTAGTCATTCTGGAATTTTAGGTAGATTTCGAAGAAAACTCTACCTATTGTAGTCGTACCAGTAGTCTCACTTTTGAAAAATTTCTTCACAGTTCTTCTTTTTATGACCCCTGGAACCCAAAACCACCATCAGTTCAAAAGTTTATATATATATATATATCTATCATTTTCACTTCCTTGTGAACACGCTAGCAGCCGTATTTTTGAAAAATAATTGGTTTTGACTATTTAATAAAATATAAGGGACTAAAATCTCGGTCGAGTTCGTTAATGGGGGAAATCGGACCAAGGGGGGGGGGGAAATGGGGGGACTTTTTCTAAATCTGGCTTTTTGGCCATAACTCCCTTAATATTGCAACTAATGAAACGTAGTTTTCTCTGAGGGTCGTCTAACAGTACTGCCTACAACTTTTGTTAGTAACGTTTTTTGATCCCACCCTTAATGGTTGAATAGGGGTGGAAAAAGAGGGTTTTGCGCACAAAAAAATTCATAACTTGTGTCCTAGGGGTGTTATCGAGTTCTTTTGTTTTGTAATGCATTTGCCTCAATATTACCTACAACTTTTGTCTGAAAAAGTTTTTCGTCCGACGCACCGTTTAGGCAGGGGGTGGGGGGTTGAATTTTCAAAACGTCATAACTCACTTATTTGGTGAGATATTGAGTTTTATCTTTTTGCTATGAGTTTCTATTAATAATATCTACAACTTTTGTCTGAAATTTTTTTTTGTAAAATCACTTTCATTTTCTTGTTAAGGGGGGGGGGGGGGGGGGGGGGGGGTGAAATTTCAAAACTCAATTCCTCCGTTTGTTATTGTGTTATCGAGTTCTTTTGTTTTGTAATGCATATGCCTCAATATTACCTACAACTTTTGTCTGAACAAGTTTTTCGTCCAACGCACCGTTTAGGCAGGGGGTGGGGGGTTGAATTTTCAAAACGTCATAACTCATTTATTTGGTGAGATATTGAGTTTACTCTTTTTGCTATGAGTTTCTATTAATAATATCTACAACTTTTGTCTGAAAAAGTTTTTTGTAAAATCACTTTCATTTTCTTGTTAAGGGGGGGGGGGGGGGGGGTGAAATTTCAAAACTCAATTCCTCCGTTTGTTATTGTAGATAATGCAATTGGATCAACTGAAAATCTTCTTATCCGTCTTTCTAAATGATTTTAGACTGCTTTTAGTTGATGGAAGTAATCTTCGAAATCTACCTACGCCTTTCGGGGCTGCCGAAAGGGATTTTTTTTTTACATAAAATGTTTACGTGTAAGTTAAACATGGTTGCCATGGTTTCTAGGGAAATAAAATTCCAATTGGAATTCATAGAGCCAATGTGGCACCCACGTTTAATCTACATAATCCTATATGTATATGGCAGAGGGTTAGGGGGAGACAAGCCCAGCAACTAGACCGTTTCAAGAACTATCCATTGTGCTCAGCTGGCAGCACTACCAAATACCAGCTCCCCAGCCATCGAGTAAACGATGGGGACCTACAGTTTTAGGTGGGTTCCGAACCATCACAGCCTCGATATACATTTTACTTGACATGCTGAACATATCAGAGGTGAATGCCGAGCAGAAAAACTTTTTGGTAGGATCGGGATCGAACCGGTGTGACCCGGCTCACACTGCTCCTCAAAAGTCGACCATTTAGTCCACTCGGCTATCGAGGCTGTCTACATAAGCCTAAATGAACCTATACATAAATGGAAAGGGGGTTTGACTTACTCTTCAGGTAACGTGGCAGCGTTGGGTTCCTGGCCAGGAGCGTTAACATGGTATACGCAGAAATTCTCCAGGAGAGCGCGCATGTCAGCATAGTTGAAGAAAGCCTGGAAACCGGATATGTCTGGAAGCAAGCAAATAAGGAACAAATCAAATCACCCCCGTTTTATGTCATCACTGCGACAGCGCTTTAAAAAAAATTTGGTTAGAGTGTAAACATTTCCCCTCAGCATTCGGCAAGTTCCGCAGTCAAAAATACCACAACTGAACGCAAGAAACGAAAGAAGAACTTTTCACTCACCCCTATATATAGCACTAAAACTGACCTACCTAATGAAATTAAATCTCTCCGTGGAACTAAAAAAATACATATCGGCAGTAAAAAAATGGTCAATGCAGGTTCATGAGGATAGATAGGTACTTAGTCATCGTCTATAGTAGGTCATCATTTAGGTATTTTAGTTATATTTAAAATAGCACTGTATTCTTCACTGTTGGAGCTAATAGATATTATGTAGAAGCATCCCATCACAAGGTCCTGGACCTTAGAGGGGCAAAAAATTTGTTAAACTTCATTTTGTAAATATTATAAAAAATACTGAATACTGAAAATAATCTGCGAAATTGTCCTCCACTACCTAATATCTTTACAAAATATTTGGTCTCTGGTAAACTCTAGCCAGAAAGACTTTTAACCTACGAGTGTGGATTTCACCACTTCTTAAAGTACAATATAGTGTCTCCTAACGAACAGAATTACCTTATGTTATGGCAAGTGACAAGTGCCTTACGATAACGCTTGTTTCCTTGCGACAGCACTTGTTATACGTTAAATCTAATCGATAGGAGACAGCACAGTAGGTATAGGTACTTTAATGAAGTGTGATATCCATCCTAAACCACCCATACAAATACAATATGCTATAACCCTAAATCATAACGCAGATTCAAATACTTAACAATTTCACATTTATAACCTATACAAGGCGGGTAAGCGCTCCTCTTAACTCGCTCTGAAACCGCGGGCTATTCCTCAAACAATAAAAATAGAACGATAAATAATTCCACACCAATAAATAACGAGAGGATCCTTCTGCTGGACATTAGTGATTTAGAACAAAAGGAATGAAAAAGGCGCCAACGGCATTTGCGCTCTGGTCACTCGGCCACGGAAAAAGGATTCCATGAGCAGTAACGCAGCGGGGCGGAAACTGCCCCCCCCCCTTGTCAGCTCTCAGACCATCTGCCAGCTGCAGGAGAAATGGGCAAACGACCATTTTAACCCCCCCCCCCCCCCCACATTGTTCCCAGCAATTGTCCAGCCAGAAAAACAAAAGGCCTTTTTGCTTCAGCTCTACAGGTTTTTGGGTTCTTCACAGTTTTTGAACTTTTGTGGAAGTTGATTCAACAGTTTTTCCGAAAAGTCAGCACTGTTATACGTCGGTCGTAGTTTGCAAAATCAATATGGTGACACTGTTCTACAATATGTAAATTTTTTAACTATGATGGAATTCTAAATTTTCTTCAATGAGTAATAGCCGACTGTTCGGGCAGAGCACAGAAAAATGATTCTCCTATCACCTACTTGTTCAAAGAAACGCGTAAGCTAACTTACTTTTTTATGGGTTAGAAAGGTTAGAAGAGCCTCGTTAAAATGAGGTTAAGTATACCTACTCCCTTAACGCATTAATATTTCTGTCTAATTAAGACTTCAACGAAGCGGAAGAACGTGCAAAAGGCAAAGGCAAATATGGCCAAGTTCTTTCATCGTAACCAAGTAGGATGCAAAATAAACAGTCATCGTCCGTGTGCTGGTGGGACACCTCTTCAGTGTAGTTTGTTTACATTTCATAATGACATCTTTCCGAGGAAACTGTTAAGAACTTCGTCTACCTAGCCGGGCCGCGCCATGTAAGCGGAAAATATGTATTCGAACCCAGTTAATATTTTGCTTCGTTCTGGTACCACTTTTCAGCCTTAATCGAAAGAGACAACACCAAATCCTTTATGGATAAATCGTCAATCCATTGTGGAGATTGGGTTGTCAGTGACTGGTTTTGAAATGTTCTCAATATCGGTTTCCCGCGGGAGCTTTCCAGCTTCCGGCTTTGAGGGAGGAAAATACCGATAGCCTCATCAATAGCTGCCGCCCGGGTCATCCTTTCGAATCGAGAACCTCCCAACCAGAAACGACCTCCCTGCCTCATTTACCTGCTGGGCCAAGCCCCCCCCCCCCCCCCCCCCCCCGCTTCTACTCGCTCCATTAGGCCAACAGGGTGGATTCAGTTGGGGGAATGCAGGGAGAGAAGCTACCCCTTACCCCTCCCAAAAAGCACCCCTCCACTGCCAGCTGTTATAAATAGTCTCTCTCTATAACGACTGTCGGAGACCAAGAAAATTTGCTCGCTATAATGAGAGTTCATTATAGAGTTCGCTATACAGTCCCTACCCCCCACCCATAAGGGGTCTCTCTCCAATAAATTAAATACTCAAAAATAAAAATTACCTGAGAAAAATATTATGATATAGCAGTTGGAACGAATTAATGGCCTTTTGAAGGGAGGCAGTTTCGAGAAAATTTCCTCCTCCAAGCGCCAGTTCCCCTTCGTGCCATCGATGACAAAACAGAAGGTAGCAAATATGCTGACTATAACACTGCGCTCCAGTTTGATGCCGAACTGCCTGGAGTGGTGGTAACCTGCTGGTGGCCACAGTGGCCATTAATTCATTCCGCAATATTCAAAAAAAATGTAATACGAAGTACCTAAATACTTGATTTTTGCCTTATCCCCCGAGAACTGACGCCTCGAAAAACATCCGTGCTGGAGTCTAACATATTATGATATCCATCAACATTTTGAAATTATGAAACCGTAATAAAATAACGAGAAACTTAGCGTGGTTTTCGAACAAAACTGAATTTAATTACGTAACTCTAATTATGGTGTATTTCATTCGTAAAACTTTAATCAAAACAAAACAAGTTTAATGACAGCAGCTTTGAAGCACTTCAATCTGGCGCTCTTTTGCTATTTTAAGACAATTCTGCATTTTAATTACATAGTTCCACAAAGTTTTCACGTTTCCAGATATAGTTGGAACGCGATGGAACATAGGTACTGCCTACATTTTGTGTTTTTGTTATTTTTGCTATTTGTTTACGTTTTTTCGACCATTTTTTGAAGACACACTGTTTGGAGAGGCTGTGTTGTGATTTTACGATGGAGTGATTTTAGTCAGAAAACATTTTGTCCGAAATAACTTATCATAAAATCACAACACAGTCGTTAAGAAGACATTTCAAAACATTTAAATATCCTATGCCTCAAAAAAATCTCAAAAAAAAAAAACAGAACTGCGTGGTGACCCTTAATTTTGTGGTAGGAGTAGCATAGTGCCAGGGTACTAGCTACAAAGTAAAAGGACCCAGGTTCTATTCCAATCTGTTCGGGATTTTCCAAGGTGAATTTATCGCAGGGGCTTCCTATGGCATACTGTATTAAGGCTGGATTTCACCACTTTAACGTGCAGACTATCGTGTACACAATAGCGCTATCGTATCGGTAAAAAATGTTAACGGCTTTCACCATGAACCGTTACCGTTTCGTTAGCTTTCGAGTGGATTTTCCGATAATATCTAATGTAGTCTAATCAACATTTTAACTTCTTTCTCCGAAAAAATAGGGGTTTTTTCACGTTTATTTCCACTTTTAGATTGAAATTGTTGAAATAAATTTGACGTAAACAAAGCAGGCGAATTCTATTGACACAACAAAACCTAACGAGAGGATGTCTGCTTTTTCGAATCAATAGCTATTCGAACGTTAAAAGGCACTATCGTGAGGTGGTGAAATTCAGCCTTAGTATGGTAATTGCACCACCATTTCTATCTTTCGAAGGAATTCGTTCTCCAGTGAAAGCTAAACATAGCGTCATTTGTTTCCGCGTCCGAATATGGTACACTATGTTTAGCTTTTAGAGCAGCCACGGCCATTGGCGGTCATGCAATTACCAGTGTTATCCAGTAACATAGGGCTTCCAAAGCATAATGCAGACAGACGAAGGTATATAAAGCTATGTCTCGAACAGTGGAAAGATTCCCCAACGAAGGGAGTGACAAAATAATTACTAATAACTTCCCCGAGACTGGGTAAACTTTGTAAATTTAAAAGTTGTCAAGAACAAGATAGGGAAAGAAGGGGGTAAAGTTTTAATTATTAGGCTGGGTACGGGGTGTCGGGGTGCCGTGTGGTCGATGATAAGGCGAGCTGCCCCAAGCCATCCCAAAAATGTGTACAGGGTTCCTGTTCGAAGCAGATTTCCCATTTTTTTTACTGGTTTTCGAGATACAGCACTTTTCTTCAGGTATGCGATGCTAGCATTTGCAAAACAGTTGGAATAAAAGAAATCAGTGAGAAATTGGGAAATCTGCTTCGAACACGACCTAGAGCATTGTTAGGGCTAGGTACAGGCAAAATTTTGTGTCTTTCCAACCAAGGGTAAACCTTGAAAATGAATCGCCGCTCGCAATGTTAATCTTATGGGCGGAAAAAAATGCATCGTCAGGTATAGCGTCCTCTTAATTCAAACTTTTACTCTCAAGAAACTCGGCCGCATTCTAACATACATATAGAGAAATTTTAGGTAGATTTCGAAGAAATACCCCCCTTGCAATATAGGAATATAACAGAACAGTATACGTAGTGGCTGAAACCGGCATAAGAAAAATCTTTCTTCACATAAAAATAAAAATGTCAACACTGCCAAACAGCAATTTCTCAGCGCGAGAAATCCGACATTTCACATTGACATATTCTTTAATATTTCTGAATTATTTTTAATGTAATTTGTAAGCATTTAACTCTGTAGCTGGCTATCTAATGTGACAAGCCGTCACGTCCTGTAACGAGGAAGGTGTCAGAATGTCAAAACTGTCAGCTCGAGTTGGCCATCACACGAGACTGACGACAAGAGCTTCTATCGGTGACATAACTGATATTGCTATATGAGCCTCAACCATTAATCACTGTCACCCCATCAATACTACGGTCTCATTAATTATGGTCACTATTTAGTCAGAAGTGAGATGTGGAAAAAAATTGGTGGTATCGGGATTCGAACACAGGACCTCAGTCGTGCGAGATCAGTTCGACTAAAGGGTCAGGTATAACTTCGACTCGAATTTCAGCAACTCATGAATATTAAACAGAATTTCAGAAGTTAGCTTTTAACAGCTTGAGAGATACATATCTCATTGCTTGTATATTCATCAGACATCTCCCGAGTGGTAATTAAGTCACTAATTACAAGGAGGTTAAGTGGCCCTTGACCTACATTGCGCCCTCAGTACGGGGAGTTATACCTTCATCACAAATCCCACCTCTAATCAATTAGACCAGGGGCCCACGGGCTCAAACCTTTTCCTCCCCTTCGTCAGGAACAGACCCCGTGGGCCCCTGGTCTAAATGGGATTACCATGCAGGAACGGATAATAAACAAAAAGCAACAATTACATCGCGTATGCTTTTACATACGCCATTAATTCCTGCCACAGTATCCGTCAACTTGGGGACATGTCTCTCTTAAGGGCGTCAACGCAGTCGTGTTTGTTTACGTTTTTTTCTGCACACTTCATGAGGACATTATTGGATATTTAAATGTTCTGAAATGTAATATGTCTTTTTAACGGCTGAAATTAAAAGGCTATGTTGTGATTTCACGATCGGTTAATTTTGGGTAAATTTTTTGTTGACAAAATTACTCGATCATAAAATCACCTGATAATTTCGGCCGCTAAAAAGACATATTATATTTCAGAACTTTTAAATATACAATTGTTTCCCATATCATACCCACCTCTTGTACCCTCCAGAACTGTCTCCTCATAGCCTGGTTTTTTCGAAAACCAATAAATTCTTTCTTCCTCAAACAACAATGTCAATCGGAAGCGAATATTCACCCATTTTTCGCTGAAGGTGTAACTGTCTTGGATGTGAACTCTCAACCTATCTCTTTGGATTTTGGTTTTACATTTTATTTCACATAGCAATCTTCCGAGACTGCGCCAAATAGTTTTCAACAGAACCGACAAGTAGTCAGCAGCAAAATGTGTACTAGTTTTTAATTTCGTTTGAGCAACCCTGCAAAACCAACAGAACTATGCAAACAAGGGTTATTGTGTGCAGCAAATGAGTCATAATTCGAAAGGATGGCACTGCTAACTACTGCTGACTTGTTTAGTTCGCATGGTGAAAAACAGTTAGCAAATTGTTTGGGAAATCAGGGGCAGCAGCAGTCACCATGGAGAGACCGTAGGGGCGAATAATTGCTTGTTCAGCTAGGCATGACAAACCCCTATTACGATTTTACCGCACTCATTTAAACTGTTCAGCAAGGGGAAGCAAAATTCATCATGAGGGCTTCTGCGGTTTAGTGGAGAGGTCAGCACACTCAGTTCAGTCCGAGGGGTTAACCACTCCAGGAATCCCGTTGGGAATCTCGTTGGGAATCTCAGGCAATCATTGGAAATATTTATGAAATCTCAGGGAATCTTGGAAATTTCTGGAGTAATTAACCCTTCGGGTTGCATCTTTCCACGAATCTCGTTGATAATCTCAGGAAATCTTTGGAAATCTTCATGCAATCTCTGGAGTGATTAACCCCTCGGGTCAGTCAGGTCTCGCATGTACAAAGGCAGAGTTTGAATCCCAGTTCTGACTATTTATTCATTTATATTTATTCAGTAGAAGTCAATTGTTCTCGGTACCGGCTGTCTTCCCAAATAGGTTTATCTAACTCGCTTAGATATGATCAGTTGTGGGTACTACCCCACAATAGTTTGGCCGAAAATATTGCTTACCCCCCTTGACCGCTTAGACACTGATAGGCCGTCAGTTTCGTGGCAACAGCTGAACTGACGAGTCAACATCGAAATAACTAATGATTTCTATCTATAACCACAGCTATAACATTACGTCGAAAGAAAGTGCGTACAGTCGGCAGGTTCAAGTAAATCACTCGACATTATGTGACGTGCATTTCCATTTAACACAGTATAACCTACAGACCTACAGAAACCTACAGAAACCCGCAAGACAAAGTTGCCTTCTCCACAGGTACATTATGCGAAAGAAAAAGAAAAAGGACTGTATTTCGCAAATAACAAAAATTCTGAGGCAAAAAGTATTTTCAGACCATGAACAGAATTTCATTTGTACTGCGAAGACAGAAGCAAAAAATAACAAAGCGGAATGAATTACAAAGCAACGAATTTCGGTAAATTTTCTCATTTTCCCGTCCTTGTGTAGTAATGTAGTGGAGGAACAAACCCATGTAGGTACAGGTACGCTGTAATATATCCAAAAACCTTTCCTCTATCAAGTTTAAATTTCAAATTAAAAGTCAGCGAAATGAGCTCTCTCGTGATAGCTGACCCTATTAAAAGGTCTAATTAACGCAGCCCCACGGAGAGGGCTTGTGATCCTCAGGGGTGGTGCGGTGGTGCGGACCTCACCTTTACCCTTTTAAACTATTAATAGAAAGTCTGAGTGGGTTTAGTTTGGTATTCGCGTGCCGAGAGGCGAGCAAACCTGCGGGCCCAGTCGATAATTCGCACACTGGCTTCCTCAACCCAAATCTCTTTCTGCCATGCAGTGGCCACTCTCTATAAAAACCTCTCTGTAACGACCGTCAATAGGTAATGTAAATTTGTTTGTTATAGAGAGCGTTCGCTATAAAGAGGGTTTCAAAATGAGTCAAAAGGGGGTATGGTTTCCCTACAAGCTCCCTCAATCCAGATCTCTTTCTGCCACCATATATTACGTATTACAGTTGCCATTCTGTATAACAACACTCTCTATAACGAAACCTCCCTATAACGAGCAAGCATTACGGTCCCTTGAGAAACAATATTTTCTACTGAAACATTCTCTATAGCAAACACCCTTTATAGCGAGCAATTTTTAATGGTCCTTCGACAGTGCATGGCCGAGCGGTCAAGGGGTAATAACCAACTTCCTGCATGAGAGGTCTATGGGTTCGAATACGAAAATAATTTTCCTATTACGGTGGCATGACCCACAACCTCATGGTGATGATACTGATGACAAATAATATGAAAATTTTCTGTTGCAGGGCCAATGACAGCGATTCTCTTCAGCCATCGCAAACATTTTCACAAATGGACAGGCGACAGGCCAATTGGACTGGGTTCGGCATTGAAATAATATTAAAAGCAGCCCAGGGAACCTGGCTTATTGTATTACCTTTTGCATGGGCAACGGAACAATCAAAATGACAAATTATTAACAAAGGGCGGAAAGGGGGAGAAATAATAAGGATTGCGTCAATATTTGTTCGGCAAGCCCGACCTCAATCATGGAGATATCAACACAGAGCTGAAAATCAATGCGTCAGCTGACAGCCCGTCAGGCACATTCGCGGCCAGGCTCCTCTGTAGTTACGTGCCTTTGATTAATGGTCAGGCCTGAATATCCATCACCCCTTGAGAGCCAGAGGGCGAGGGTGGGGGCGCCCGAGTGCAAGGGACAGAACACTGACGAGGGGTCAAGTAGATATGGTGATAAGTTCGAAAATTCTAATCGAGTTCTATTATACAGGTTTAAACGTTTACCTATATAGATCCTGAAGGTACGCGTAGTCGTAAAAAAAAAATATCCTTACATGAGTGAACGCCTCTGTACTTAATTTACTAGGGTACAAAAACTTTTTTGATATCCATCAGCAGTGCCAACGTCAATGCATAGAAAAAGTATGCACACTCGATGTAAAAACATCTGGCTAGTTCCATAAGTAATTACCTAAACTTGGCCTGCAGTGCTGAAAGTTTCAGCAGTATGTGAAGCAGAATCGGTTTCATTTAGTGAGACTCTCAAGAGACAGTCAGCGAAAGTTGGAGGGCATTCCTAGGCCTGGCAGTGAAACACTCGAGGAAACTTTGTAGACGAAACCGCGAAGCAGGCGGCTGCTAATGTGCATGGGGTCAAGCGTAATCCCCCCGGCAGTTAACTCCTTACGCTGGCTATATACGATGGCAACTCAGGGATGGAGGGGCTGGAATGGCAACTCAGGCATGGAGGGTCCCCACACAAAAACTGCCATCCCTCCCCATTAACCGTACGTCCGTGGATGGCAACTCGCCAGAGGGCCGTCCAGGACGTATAGTAGAAATCTGTTGTCTTTATGACCATTCAGTTTTCCTGTCCTTTTTTAAAGAAAGCCTCGAGGGCCTATCCCTCCCTCACATTTTTCGAACATTCCACCAGCCCACTCTCCGTCGTAAGTCCAGCTTGTATAGGTTATTTACAAGAATCCTAGCTTTAAAGTTGTTAGTTCTTAGTTTGTTCCACAAATATGAATTCACTCCATTTTTCACCTAAACCTTCCCCACGACAGTAATACCCCTTCCAGCAGGTCTATTCCCTTTCTCGAACGCCAGCAAACAAACCCAACGAACACCTAAAAAATTTATTGTAAGAAGATAAGGCACGCCATGATGCAATATACGAAGAACAGTTCTTCTTACAAAATTTTTTGAATGTGTTAGTTGAGTGGGTTTTCTGGCGTTCGAGAAAGGGAATACCCCTTCCAGCTCTTCAAAAATAAAACTTACAGTTAAGTCCCAGGTCGTGGTACGTGAGGATGGCAGGTTTGCCGCGTACTCCCTGGACGGCGACCAGAAGTGTGCCTCGATCCGTCTCCACACGCTCTTCTACGACCCCGTCCTCGCGGACCAGGGATCGCGTGCTCGGGAACTGCAGCTGAATGTTCCGCAGCTCAATGTCGTCCATGCTGTCTGAAGGCATTGCGCTGAAACCATAGACAAAGAGAGTAAATTTCACTGGTCCTCAAGGTCTACATGTGCAAGAGGTAGCCGAGAATCGCACAGAGAGAACTTTCTTTAAATTCTCATGAGACGACCTATACAGAATATACAGATCTTGGCGTCACTAATGACCAGGGTAGGGCAGAGTAAAAATACCCTAGTTGAACTTAAAATTACAATTATAATTGCAAAACAAATCGAACTGTAACACTATTGGCTGAGACTGAAAAAATCCAACAATTCTAAACCAATCACAGTCTGTCTCGAGGGGTTAACCACTCGTTGGGAATCATTGGAAATCTTTATGAAATCTCAGGGAATCTTGAAATTTTTTGGAGTGGTTACCCCTTCGGGGTTCATCTTTCTATGAATATCGTTGGGAATCTTTGGAAATCTTTACGGAATCTCTGTGGAATCTCAAGGATTCTCTGGAGTGGTTACCCCCTCGGTCTGTCTCCTATATAGCTCTGGATTGCCTTCTTCAAATTTGTTCCAAATAATCAAGAAATAGAGAAACCTCTGAAGTAATAAATTTCTTCGGAATTTGACAAACTGTGTAAAAGACTCCTTCCACCTAGCCGCGACGCCATGCAAATAACACGGCAGCCCGCGCGGCGCCGGGGCTAGATGGACTCTGCCCTTAATTTCTCTACATAAAAATTGATCAAATGTTGTAAAAAGCGGCTATGCAGAAAACAAAGTGGCACGTTGTGTGTTCTCTGCAGCAATTTCGCAGTCATCAACCCAACTTCAACACGCCTGCAGCAAACGTCGAGCACGGTCGCCGCTTTGTTACTTTTTCTTTTGACGTCCCGGCGCAGGCACTGAAACTTTTCCTGGGAGAAAATATTGTATCCAGTCGAGTCGCGAATCCAAACAACGAAGTTTTGTAAGCGATCTTCTCAATTTGATGTTGAAGGAAAATATGACTCGAAATATTTCAAAAGGAAACTTTTTCTAAATCGTTTGCCGATATTGCAATTCTATTTTAGTTCTGACTTTTTGGTTTCTGAAAAATTTATCTCTTTTTATATTGCATAAAGGGGATACTTTCTACATTATCAGTTTTCACAAGCATATACGATATACCTTTAGTAGTGATTTTATTTCACTGACCGGAGTCATATTTTTTTTTTACCACCGCCGAACCACTGACACAATACTAAACCTGCCGTATTCACTATCAAAGAGGCTGAATGTACTTATTTTCGCTCAGCCTTAAGGATACCACTAAAATAAGAGGGAAAATCCCGCTTAAGGCGAGTTCCAAGTCGCATAATTCTAATTAAATGCCAACTATTGGTAAAAACTAAATTTAACTGGAGTTAAACTATTAACTATTAACCCTTACGCAGGATCCCACCATTTAAGAAGTTAAACTTCCGTTAAATCAGTTTATACACCATTCAAATAGTTCGAAAATAACGGGGGTTTAACCGAGGTTGGTGGAATTCACCCTTGTAGGGAAGGAAAATTGGATCTTCGTCTACTAAGCTCCCTAATGTAAACATGAGCACAAATAAATACACCCCCAAGACATATCTACATGTATACCGATATACATTTGCCAATATTAGTGCGCTGGGAAAATTATACACGTCGCTACTCAGCAATGTGCACGGAAGTTCATTTCAAATTTTATATATATCATCCCTCATCATCCCCAACCCTAAATGTTCCGCAATTTATATAAACCCCCCTTTATAAATGATTCCCACTCGATAACTGCAGGTTCTGCCAGTGAAAGGTGAACGGGGATTGAAAAGGCCGCAATTTCCGCGATAAGCTCCGAATTTTCATTGTTTTGGAAAAGGTCGGATGAACAAATGCGTTTCCACCGCCATCAATTACCGGATTTAGCTCCAGACTAAGGGGGATTACATCCCCGGCGAAACCACTAAACAGATCAATCATCCCTTGTACATCCAACTGCTCCCACTGCTGGAAAAGGAAAACTCCCCGAAATTTCTTAAATGTCTATTTAACAATCTCTAGAGTTTCCTTAGAACTTTCCGAAAGAAACAATCGAGGTGAATCACAACTATATAGTCACACAGAATAGGAAATTCGAAAAATATTCCCTTCGAATAACCACTCCAGAGATTCCTTGAGATTCAACTGATATTCCAAAGATTCCAAACGATATTCATAGAAAGACGAACCCCGAAGGGGTAACCATTCCAAAAAATTCCTAGATTCCCTGAGATTACATAAAGATTTCCAATGATTCCCAACGAGTGGTTAACCTCTCGACCTTCGTTTTGCTGAAATGGGGTTACAACTATGGTTCAACGTGCCTCTTCGTACACACGTCATTGAACGTAATTCCTTTGATCTCGCTGACTTGCCGAGTGACTAACAGAAATGTGACATAAGGTTTAGTTAACTTACGGAGAGTTTTTGAGGTGACGTCATCTATGCGGGGAATAAGGGGATGTGTGTATAATTTTTTAACAATTATTTCAATAAGGAGTTTTTTTTTTTAATGGATTATCTTATACAACCAGCTCCTTACTGACCAGGGTGCCCAAGGTAGATGCAGGACACCACTGGTTATTGATTTTCTACCATTATCAAAGATGTTATTGCAACAATTAACCACGGATGGTTATTGAGACCCACTATAGACATTCATGCTCCCGTCAGAAAATCTGCCCTACCGGTATTCGAACCCGGGACCCTCCAATTGCAAGTCCTGTGTTTGACCACAAGACCACGGAGGGCCGCAATAAGGAGGTTAGTTTCTTAAATAACCAGTGAGAAAGAGCTTTGTTTCGGTTCTGGTATAAACAAAAATAAACTAACCTCTCCATCATGCCCTCGTGTCATGATTTACCGAGGGGTTAACCACTCTTTGGGAAAACGGCCTCGATAGCCGAGTGGACTAAATGGTCGACTTTTGAGGAGTCCGGTTCGATCCCAATCCTACCAAAAAGTTTTTCTGCTCGGCATTCACCTCTGATATGTTCAGCATGTCAAGTGAAATGTATATCGAGGCTGTGGTGGTTCGGAACCCACCTAAAACTGTAGGTATCCATCGTTTACTCGATGGCTGGGGAGCTGGTATTTGGTAGTGCTGCCAGCTGAGCACAAAAGATAGTTCTTGAAAACGGTCTAGTTGCTGGGCTTGTCCCCCCCAACCCTTTCCTAACTAACTAACTCGTTGGGAATCTCGTTGGGAATCATTGGAAATCTTTATGATATCTCAGGGAATCTCGGAATTTTTTTTGGGGTGGCTACCCCTTCGGGGTTTATCTTTCTATGAATATCATTGGGAATCTTTGGAAATCTTTATGGAATCTCAGTGGAATTTCAAGGAATCTCTGGAGTGCTTACCCCCTCGTGATTTACTTAGAAGCCTGCACTCAATGTAAAATCCACCAAAAACTTTCAACTCGAGAGCCTTTTGTCCCCTTCAGGGAAGGCCACCCATATCTGTCACCAAAAACCTTCCTGTAGTTAATTTCCAAATGACTGCTACAACTGATGTAAGGGGAACCCGCGATCATTCTTCTTGGATAAAAAGAGACAGTGATGAATTTCCCTTCCGGAAGGGTGTGTGACCTCGTTCCCAGCTTGCTTTTCCAAAGAACAAGTTTTCAAATTTCTGTTTGTCTGTTTGTAACAAACACCCTAGCGAAGGGATTTATAGTGCCCAACTTGAATCATTGTAAAACTCGGCTGCTCGAAAACATCTGCAACTTTTATTATTTCTCACACCAATAATTTTTATTCGATCAGATATACCTACTGAATATCCGAACTCGCAGATGGCTTGCAAATAACCAAATATCGCAAAGCGGGCGCTAAGTAATCGTGCATGGGGATCAACCCGCCTTAAATTTTAATATAACGTCCCCTATATCCGTTCTTTTAACACCAAGTTAACGCTAAGGGATGCGGAAAATAGCGCTGGAAATTCATTGTCTTTTTTTTGGTGTAAACGGGAATACCCCAGCTGGAAGAGTTTTCTTGTTGGCGAGAATGGAACAAGGTAGGATGGAGAACTCCAAAAGGAAACGAAGAAAGTAGAAAACTGGAAAGGGATAAATAACTCTATTAGGAACCTCAACCATTTTCCCTTTAGGCTAATTAGTGAGATATAGGTATATGTGCCTGGAACTCTACTACCTGATCAAAAATTTCACTTCTCCACAACCAGGGTCAGGCACATTTTTGCTCTAGAGAGCAGTAGAAGGTCTCACACTGGACAAGAAAGTTAGGAAGGCCCACAGAATTTTTTATCGCTCCAGGCAATATAAGCAACGATCCTTCCATCTGGCGAAGGGAAAAACTCCAAGCTCTGCGTCTCAAGCACGCAAGGGACATGAAACTCGCTAATTGACAGATATTCAGTCGGCCTCTGCTAATGCGCTAACTAGGCTAACAACTACCGAGAGTCACACTGAAGCTCCTTGTTCTCCGGCCTTAAGGCCCTTAAGGGCCATCATACATTCGCAATTTTTTTACGTTCGGACTTCAAACTTTGTGAGAAAACTATTGGATATTTAAATATTCTGAAATATAATATGTCTTTTTAACGTCATTACTCATGAGACTATGTTGTGATTTCACGATCGGTTAATTTTGGACAATTTTTTTTTTGTGGCAAAAATCGCTTGATCGTAAAATCACAACATAGCCTCATGAGTAATGACGTTAAAAAAACATATTATATTTCAGAATATTGAAGCATCCAATAGTTTTCTCACAAAGTTTGAAGTCCGAACGTAAAATAAAATGTATATTCAGTCTTAACAGCGATTCAAAAAGATTATCAAACACCAAAACTGGAAATCCTGTTTATTTTTGAACTTCCAAAATCGAATTCATAAAAAGTTCGGAGAAAAAAAATCACCTCGAGCCAGAACAGTCCTATTCAAGCCACGTACTTTGGCATTTCCCTTTTCGCACGCTATAACTCAGTTCAGCATATTTTCCAAAGTTCAGCAGTTGTCCACTTACGGGAACAATGGCCGCCGAACCTGGCTGAGGCTTTCGATTAGGAGGCCCTGCAGCTGACAATTCTCCTGATAATATGCCCAGCTGATATCTCCTTCCCTTACAATTCTCACTAATTGCCAATCTACTCTATATACCGAAAAATCAATAGTCCCTTATTTATTTATATCATTCAACATTCATTCCTATATCACCAGAAAATCGAATTTTTAAAGTCGCATCACATTCTGCTTTTTACTGAAAATAGTAATAGCTCATACGTTTTTTAGAACCCATTTTTTGAGGAAACTGTTTGGAATTTGGGTAAATTTGACGATCATAAAATCACAATATATCAAACTTCTTTAGAACGTTAAAAAAAATTATGTTTCAGGAAAAATAAATACCCATGCAACAGTTTCTTCAAAAAATGAATTCTAAAAAATCGTAAACGAACAGCAAAGTGTACAGGGAGACTTAGGCTGAATTTCACCACTTTCCAATAGTGTCTTTTAACGAGAGGATTTAACGAACGGATCCACGTTATCGTATGTTTAGCTTACGACAAACGCCTTGCGCTTGCACTTGTTTCTCTGCGAACGCACTTGTTGTAAGCTAAACATAGGATAACGCAAATAGGTTCGTTAAATCCTCTCGTTAAAGACACTATCGGAAGGTGGTGAAATTCAGCCTAAGGCTGGATTTCACCACTTCTTATAGTATACTACAGTGTCCCCTAACCAACAGATATATCTTATGCTTATGTGACAAGTGCTATCGCACTATAGTGTAACTTACAACTTTCTTAGTTGGATATTTATTGTTCTGAAATATAATATGTCTCTTTAACGTCATAAATTATGAGACTATGTTGTGATTTTACGATCGAGGTCCACTATACCTGACGGTGCATTTTTTGCCGCCCATAAGATTAACATTGCGAGGGGCGATTCATTTTCAAGGTTTACCCTTGGTTGAAAAGACACAAAATTTTGCCTGTACCTAGCCCTAACAATGTTCTAGGGAGTGTTCGAAGCAGATTTCCCATTTTTTTTTACTGGTTTTCGAGATACAGCACTTTTCTTGAGGTATGCGATGCTAGCATTTGCAAAACAGTTGCAATAAAAGAAACCAGTGAGAAATTGGGAAATCTGCTTCGAACACGACCTAGAACATTGTTAGGGCTAGGTACAGGCAAAATTTTGTGTCTTTCCAACCAAGGGTAAACCTTGAAAATGAATCGCCGCTCGCAATGTTAATCTTATGGGCGGCAAAAAATGCATCGTCAGGTATAGCGTCCTCTCAACCGATCGTGAAACCACAACATAGCCTCATAATTTATGACATATTATACTTCAGAACATTGCATGTGCATAGAAACGTAAACAAACACGGTCGCTCTTAATTAAACTACCCAATTATGATGAACAACAGAGAACAATTTGTCACTGATATTCCCAATTTCTGAGACGAAATAATTTAGAATAACCGGGAAGGGCTGGAATGGGGTGGCCGGTGCTCCTGCTAGGCAGATGGTACTAATGACGGTGACATATTTCCGCATAATTGCCCAAGACGTTAAAAAACGAAGCCCATTAATCCGTTAGATAGGATGGGGAGAGGGAAATTGCTTTCTTATCCCATGTTTCCTCGCTTCATCCCAATGCTCATTTAACCAGCACTGAATTCTCCCTTTGCCATCATTAGGGTATTCATCATTGTAGCCCCATTCTCTCTATAACGACTTCCAAGGAATTAGGATGGTACCTGTTTCTGTCAAAAATGGTTTAAGTTTTATGAGGTCCTAAAAGCGGCTGTAGGAATCGAGTAATAGGTACATCATACATTCACCATTTTTTTACGTTTGAACTTCAAACTTTGTAAGGAAACTGTTGGATATTTAAATATTCTGAAATATAATGTCTTTTTAACGTCATTACTCATCTCATGAGGCTATGTTGTGATTTCACGATCGAGTGATTTTTGTCACCAAAAAAATTGTCCAAAATTAACCGATCGTGAAATCACAACATAGCCTCATAATTAATGACGTTAAAAAGACATATTATATTTCAGAATATTTAAATATCCAATAGTTTTCTCACAAAGTTTGAAGTCCAAACGTAAAAAAAAATGTATATTCAGCCTTAAAGGAAACATGGAGTTTTTGCCCCTCCCTCTAAATGTTTCGCCCTACGCCTTTGAAAGAAAAACGGAAAATGTAACAAAAAGCTGAAAAATGTGATGAACAACCTCACGTTCCACATTATTCAGTTCTCATGGTATAAATTTATCATACAAGTGGGATTTTTGTGTCACCCGCATGATATAAATGGCAACTCAGTTTATTATAAATACACCCCACCACATATCAGTAGAAAATACCAAGGGCTTTTAATTTTAATTATCTTCCCTACCGTTATATGAAATTCCCTGGTTGAATTCCTGTTGTTCTACCGGTATGCGGTTTAATAAAGGATAGTGCAAAATACACATCAAAATACCTAACCAACAGGATGCTGCGAAACTCGGGAAAGCTAAAGCTGGACACACACGATGCGTCCTGGATGGAGGGGCTGGAATGGCAACTCAGGGATGCCATCCCTCCCCAATAACCATACGTCCGGGGATGCCAACTCCCTTAGTTCCGAACTAACACAGCCTTCACTTAAGATGCTGAACATATCAGAGGTGGATGCCGCTCAGAAAATTTTTGCCAGGATCGGGATCGAACTCTGGCTCTAAAGACAACCACGTACGTACCTCGGCTACCGAGGTCGTTGGTGTGGGGTATCAATGAAATCGGCATTACCTGCGGAATCACAAGCAGGTAAAGTTATACGTCCAACCCGTAGTTTTTGAGTCTCGAACTTTTTCGAACTTTAGCGCGTCACGTTTCTGTATGATTTAGATTTAATCCTCTCCAGGCAATTCAGGCATGCTATTAACATGCCCTCCACTTTTTCAAACTTTGTCAACTTTTTCGAACAGGGTTTTTCTTAACTGCTTTTCGTGCCAGCGCTTCCTTTGAGAATGTTTTTATTTCAATACAGGTTGTTTCAATATCCATTTTTTAAGGAAACTTTTCGACACTTTTATTTGTTCTGAAATATAATATGTTGTGGTTTTAAGTCCGAGTGATTTTTGTCTGTAAAAAAAAAAAATGTCAACAATATGCAACTACAGTTATGTCCCTCACAATGTCTCTCTATAACGAGTAGTTCTGCAACCCTCTCTAGCAAATTAAATTACATTATATTTCAGAACAGCACTGTGCGAGGTTCAAACATCTCTATATAGTCATCCACAGTATCTCGGTATTTATTTCTATTGACTCAAGCAGTCAGAGTGTGGTTCCGCGCCACGCGCCAAGAGACAAACGGAAACGGATGCGGTGATTACTATTGTGTTGTTGCCTATCTACTCATCGGTCATATCCTTAACCGGATGGAATCTCTGCGCACGTACCTAAATGGGTAGGGACCTCCTATGCATCTCTAGAAAGGTACGCGCCCACCCAAACTTGCCGTAGAAACCATTCTGTGCTCAGTTGTTTGGAACCCGCCTAAAACTATAGCCCCCCATCGCCCCCCTCCCTCTACTGTGTTGCTATGTCGCGGTAGACACAGGAACAATCCGATTTTAGGAATCAAACCTTCGAACCAAATGAGGGGGAACAGAGCGAGGGGATCAGACGAGGATTGCGGTATCGGGACAGAAGGGGGATGCATTCAAACAATAGGGGGTGAATGAAGGGGGGGGGGGGGGCTCCCCCAGCAAGGAAGGGGGCAGCAGCCAGATTACATCCTCCGGATTTGCGGAAGCCTCGGTCTGTCTGTGAGCCGAGGCGAACCCCAGACCAGACAAACACTGCCCCCCTCAATCTCAAGAGCTTTTTAAGAGCAGTCTTCACAAAGCACAAAGCCTCTCTCTGAATATTTATTCCTATACAACCAGCTAAGGCGGAGGGACCGGAGAGTCTGCATGTAGGCACTTTTAGTAATGACATCACGTACAGTAGCCCATATAAATTGGCTCGCTATAGAGAGACTTGGCTGTAGAGATAGTGCCATTGTGGTGATAGGGTTTCTCAAGGGACTGTAGCATTCAATCGTTACAGAGAGGCATCGTTATAGAGAGTGATACCTGTAGAAATATAGAGGAACACTTCCCTCTCCAGGCTCAGCACACATGGTCAAATTTTTTAAAATTGGTTTAAGAGGACGCTATACCTGACGATGCATTTTTTTCCGCCCATAAGATTAACATTGCGAGCGGCGATTCACTTTCAAGGTTTACCCTTGGATGGAAAGACACAAACTTTTGCCTGTATCTAGCCCTAATAATGTTCTAGGGAGTGTTCGAAGCAGATTTCCCAATTTCTCACTGGTTTCTTTTATTGCATCGCATACCTCAAGAAAAGTGCTGTCTCTCGAAAACCAGTAAAAAAAATGGGAAATCTGCTTCGAACACGACCTAGAACATTGCTAGGGCTAGGTACAAGCAACATTTTGTGTCTTTCCAACCAAGGGTAAACCTTGAAAATGAATCACCGCTCGCAATGTTAATCTTATAGGCGGCAAAAAATGCACCGTCAGGTATAGCGGACCCTTAAAAAAATTGTGTAAACTGCAAGTGGGCACTGAACTAAGTGCTTTTTCTAAGCTATAGTGCCGTTCCTGGCAGCCTTCAAAGGAAAATATCCTACAATAATTCCAAAACGGCTGAAGGAGAGGTAACGCCAGCACACGACCAGCGAACTCTAAGAAGAAGGGGTGGTAGCAAAGGGTGGACGACTGGTAGATGGCATAACGGCATGGCACGGTAGCACTGGGGATGTATCGATCCCTGCTACTTGTATGCCAACTGCATCGTTGTATCGACCGCCCCCGCCCACTTCGACGGCGCTACCGGCGCCTCGTGCGACCAACTTCCCAGAAGACGGCTATCTGTTTCATCATCAGACCGATAACGTGGATTAGATTAGGGAAACTCGAGGGGTTAACCACTCGTTGGGAATCATTGGAAATCTTTATGAAATCTCAGGGAATCTCGGAATCTTTTGGAGTGGTTACCCCTTCGGGGATCATCTTCCTATGAATATCGTTGGAAATCTTTGAAAATCTTTATGGAATCTCAGTGGAATCTCAAGGAATCTCTGGAGTGGTTACCCCCTCGGGGAAACTGATCGGCTTCCTCAACGCGTAAGACTGCACTCAAAGAGGAGGCTACTTTCGGCCCCCGCACTCCAGCATATGAGTAAAGGGGGATTGTGCGAAAGAGAAAAATTTGATATGGCTTCATCTCAGCACTTTTTAAGTTGCCCACGATACATCGGACCATCGATAAAGGTTGTTAGTACCTCGGATAGTATCCCTACTATACACGTATAGCACACTGGCCAATATCTCGAAAAAAAGGTTGATTTGAGGAAGGAACAGAGAATAATTCCTGAACTCGTCCCTACTCTTCTCGCACGTAATGTAGTTACGTCAAATGGACTTGTAGCACGTAGAGAGGTTTCCCGCAGTCTATTTAACTGAGTAATTCCTTGAAGAGGTAAACAAACAGCTTTCGAATAAGCCTCGCGTGACCCACTCTGACCCCCTACGTGGGGAACTAATCAATATAAAGAGCTTACAGT
The DNA here is from genome assembly GCA_950004255.1 of Mesopsocus fuscifrons. Lineage (NCBI taxonomy): Eukaryota > Metazoa > Arthropoda > Insecta > Psocodea > Mesopsocidae > Mesopsocus > Mesopsocus fuscifrons. The sequence goes on from OX465375.1 coordinate 3,738,009, forward strand.
CACTTCAAAACACGGTAAGAATTGTCCATCGTGCTCAGCAGGTAGCACTACCAAATACCAGCTCCTCAGCCTTCGTGTCGTGTCGGCCTACACTTTTAGGAGGATTCGAAACCACCACATGAGACGCTGAACGTACCAGAGGTGAATGCCGATCAGAAAAACTTTTGTCCGGATCGAGATCGAACCGGTGTGCTCTCAGCGTGCCTCTGAAGATGACCATCTATAGCTAGACTAGTCTTTGGAACATTTTCGAATTTTTGAAAAGTGAGAATCTTCGTTAAGATGACACATTGGTGACCCCGTCGGGACTCAATAAAGGGATTCCGCGACGACTTCAAAATTCCAAAGCTCCGAAATGAGTCGCAAAACTTTGAAAATGACAGGTATCTAGGTATGCCGTAATGCCATACCGGTGTAAGCAAGGGAAGCCACACCTGCGGCTGTGGGGGTTGTGGGAGGGATGGTTTTACACCCCGTTAAGTATTTCCAACTACGTCAAAACTCACAACTATTTCGAGCTGAAGCAATTGCCAGGGGACCGTTAATCACGTCAGACAAAAGGTCCCAAGGAGAATTCATTTTACCATGAGAGGTAGAAAGGGAGGAATCGAACTTCAACTTCACTTGTCCAAATAGTTTCTAACTGCCAAACCTTTCGGTACATCTAAGCTCAAAACGGTACAGTAAATGAACTAACAAATTCCAAAAGTAGCAAAAATAATATAAAAAATACTGACAGCCATTATTGAAGCCTTCCTCAATAAGGAAAGCTTATTCACTAGTATGCCAAGACTTCAAGTGTTCTCTGGTCTGGTCCTTGAGAAAAGTATACCCTTGAGGAAAGTATACCCTGTGATGAACAGCCGCGATAGACTTTGTAAACCTGAAAGCCAGGTCACACCGGTTCGACCCCGATCCTGTAAGTATATCATACCACCTAAAACTGTAGGTCTCCATCGTGTTCTAACACGGTGGCTGGGGAGCTGGTATTTGGTAGTGCTGCCAGCCGAGCACGATGGATAATTCTTGAAATTATCTAGCACTGGCCTATACCACAGGGTATCAGACGGTAATCATATCACCGTTTACCGTTTGTTTAAAAAATTGTGTATCAACAGAATTTCTTCCTTACCGACAAAGAATTGTAAACAAACTAGTCATGAGTCATGACACACGAATCTTGACCTACATTACACAACAGAAAACAATTCCCAGAGCGATGTCTGATGTCTGGGCGTTAGGTCAGATTTCAGGTCAACCAAGTTTGTGAAGTAAAATAACCAATAAAACTCGAGACAGAATAACAGTTTGCAGTACGAGTCAGTCGTAAAATTGCAAAGAAAATTACACTGAAGGGAAAGAGCATGCAATAGAAATGGAATCATCCAGAATCGTTCACGTAACCGGTTCATGCCGTTTTCAATCAATAAAAACTCAGAGAATAAGAAAATTAAATCTGTTCTATTTCTACGAGTTTTAAGACTAAGCATTCGTTTAAGTTTTTTTTGCACACTTCATGAGGAGTTTAAATGTTCTGAAATATAATCTGTCTTTTTAACGACCGAAATTAACAGGTTGTGGATTTTACGATCAAGTAATTTTTGTCGTAAAATCACATAACAGACGGTTTTAATAATAATTATATTTCAGAACATATAAAATATCTAACTAATATAGTATCCTCATAAAATGTGCAGAAAAAAACGTAAAGAAACACGACTATAGAGCGGAATCTGTCCAGTTATCGTCAGATTACCTACTTTACCTAAACTTCACTTTAACTTTACTGATTACTAGGTAAATAACACCGGAAACTATAATTACCAACCCCTATGGGAAGGTAAAGACTTCTGAAACAAATTTCGATGCCTACATTACCGCTTTGAAGTTCCTACCCGGGGCTGATATCAAGAACCCCAAAATTCACTCACTGTCGGCACCACTACTGCTGATTTCAGCTTTACCCTGGTCCACAACTGTCGCTTTCATCATTTCGGCAAAAATATTTTTCCCCATCGAACCGGTGCAGTTACACTTTTTTTCAATCGAACGCGCCGCACGGAATTCACGTACACACCCATAACTCCAATAAAGAGTTTTTCTATATCCCTCAAAATCTTCTATTCTGACTCTCCTATTAACGAGATAAATACCTAGTTGGATGTTAAATTCTGTCACACTTAAAACTAAGAAAAAGTCATTAGAATAATAACTTTTTTTAAAAAAATATTTAATGGATATGTAGAACAGTTGTCAAAGAATACAGGAGAGAAAGAAATTTTCACAATGCCCATCTTTTGCCTGAATGCAGGCTCGAAGACGACGGGGCCAACCATCGATAGCAGTACGCACCGCATCCATGTCTATCTCTTCGACTACCTTCAAAATGGACCTCTTCAGCAAGTCCAAATTTATGTGGGGTTTCGCACAGGCTTTCTCCTCAATAATGCGCCAGATAGAATAGTCCAGTGGATTGAGATCTGGGCTGGAGGAGGGCCAATCTTCACTAGCAATAACATCAATGTTATTCTCACGAAACCACTTCTGAGTACTCTTGGCTTTATGGGCTGGAGCAGAATCCTGCTGAAAAACCCAGCTTTGGTTTTTGAATAGGGTTTTATTCAAAGGCTTCACCACCTTATCAAGTACCGTATTTTGATTCACCAGAGCACCAGTCTTAACACCTTTTTCACAAAAATGCACTTCAGTCATACCCCGGTGTGATGCCCCCAACCAGACCATCACTGAGGAGGGACGATGGCCTCGAATAATCCTAGGAGCGATTTTACTTGCATGGTCAGAGCTTCTGGCATGCACCCTATCGTTTTGCCTGTTAAAAGTTTCTTCTATGGTAAAAATATTTTCATCGGAAAACAGGATGTTTCTGTGCCCATTTTTAGCGTACCGCTTGAGTAGAACACGACTTCTTAGCCTCCTTAAATTTTTCAGTCGATTGTTCAAGAGATGACCTTTCTTTCTCTTAAAAGCATGAAGCTTAAGGTCTCGATTAATGATAGTTTTTGATGAGCTTCTCTTTAGGAACATCTGCAAAGCCATGATTTTTTGCTTCCCGACTGATTCGCGACCTAACTGCTTGAACTACGGCTGGCGTGCAAATCGAACGTGGTCGGCCCGATCTTTTGTGGTCGTCAACACTACAGACATCTCTCCACCGTTTGATGGTGCGGTACACAAATCTTAGCGATATTCCAAACTTTTGAAGCAACTTGAAAATGGTACTCGGCGAGTGCCCACATTTGTGAAGGGCTATGACGGCAACACGATCTTCTCTTTGCCCCCATTCCATGGTCATTTCTTTCACAAAGTGCCACTTGTAATATACCAAATTGAAGGTAATTTCATGAGGAACAACACTACGGCAGTTATTTTACAAACAAGTGTAAATTTAAATCCAGAAATTCTATGGAAAGTTGAGTGACAGTATTTAATGTCCAACTAGGTAACTATTTAACTAAAGGCTAAGTCAAAAGTAAAATTAATTTAAGCTAATGAAATGAAATGAGTACTTACCCAAGAAGGGCAGCCTGCTCGGGTCCTGCGGTAGACGGCATACTCGCTTTATTCCTACAAAACGAAATCTACACGTCAAAAATAGCTCATACCTCTACAGTAGGTATACGGTCAGCTAAACAGGGGAGAGGAAAGGGGCAGCCAAAAGAGAGGGGTAACTGTTAAGGGTCTATAACAAGCATTCGGTACAATTCAGTGTCTATGACTCAAAAAGTATATAACCCATGTTAATGTGTGTATATGTCAGGGCTGGGTTTTCAGTTATAGTTCTACCAAAATGTGAAGAAACAAAACAGTTCAACACACTATACTTAACCCAACGAAACTTCAGACCTATATCTGTCTTTATATTATCATAAGAAGACAGAAACTTTGTTTGATAACAGGCTAAGAACCGATCTGGCGTGTATAAGCCAATAGCTGTTATTGGGCCATTTTACAAATTTCACTGTCTTTTTTTTTTTTTTTTTCGTAAGGTGACCCTACGAGACCCTTCTCTTAAACATTAGCACCCTCTTCTTAGCCTGGTATTTTAGAAGACCTGGACATCGTTTATTCCTCAAATAACGTGTCTATCTTAGGATAATAGAGACAGATAGGGTCAGAAGTTACGTTGGATTGAGTATAAAATATAAAAGCAGGGTTGATTTCAACCCTGTGTTTTGATATTGTTAAAATGCAGAAAAACCTTATGGAACTCAATGAAGTGTTTATCATTATAACCTCTTAACCAGTTATGAGGAGCAAATATTCCTCCAATCAAATTTTGATGTGAACAAAATTACAGTGTCAATGGGTGTGGGCTTCAGGCTTTAGGGGTCGTTCGATTCATTAAATAGTACAGACAGTTCCAATTCCGATTGGCACTGTATAATCGCTCCGTCAAAAGCTTCCCAAAGCTCAAATTAACAACCAATATTTTTTCATTCCAAAATCAAAGCGCCGGAAAATCCTATTCAGTACTGTTATATTATAGAGTGACGATTTGGAATGATGGTGCCCCATGTACAAGCCAAATTTCTGGCCTGAAATGTGTTTAGATCGTATAGTTCTACCGAGGGGTTAACCACTCCAGGAATCTCGTTGGGAATCTCGTTGGGAATCTTTGGATATCTTTATAAAATGTCAGGGAATCTTGAATTTTTTTTTTCAGTTGTTACCCCTTCGGGGTTTATCTTTCTATGAATATCGTTGGGAATCTTTGGAAATCTTTATGGAATCTCAAGGAATCTCTGGAGTGGTTACCCCCTCGGTTCTACCCACTGTCGCTACCTCTAGAACCTGTAAGCTAAACACTCCGTTTCCAAGTTAGGGCCATCGTGTAATGATACTGTTTTAAATAATTACATGCGTATGTGTCGTGATCCATTGACAGCGACTCAAGGGCGATTAAGTTTTCTATGGGTACTTCGCCCCATTTCCGACGCCATGGGGGATAATCGGGTACTTTACCAGTAAGAACGATTAATATTAGCATATAAACAGTGTTTTTACAGGAAGCAGTCAGAAAGCATCAAATGCAGCCAGCAACACATAGCAGTTAGAAATAAATGAAGCCAAACAAGCATCAGTCCCCAGTCTCTACCCATTATTCTACGCCGAATGAAATTCGACATAATTTTTGGCGGTCTATGTTTACGTTTTTTCTTCACATTTTATGAGGATACTATTGGATATTTAAATGTGTCTTTTTGCCGGCCGAGATAAACAGGCTCTGTGGTTATTTTACGATCGGTTAATTTGGAACAAACTATTTGAAAAATCACTCCGTTTGTTAATTTCGGCCGGTAAAAAGACATACTATATTTCAGAACAATTAAATATCCATTAGTTTCCTCATAAAGTGTGCACGTGTGCGGGAGCACGGGACGCTCGTACCTAAAAAGAAGACCTGCAGTTAAATGGCAGGTCCTAAGCAGGTCATGGTCTGCTATCATGATAATTAGTACCATATACCTGGATGGTAATGCCCCAAACACGAGATGTAATAATTAGCTGTAGCACAGAGCTGTAGGTATGTATTATACATATGATATCTGTCATTTCCTGCCTAAAGACTTTAAAAATAGCTATGACCGAACTTGTGTGGTATGAAAAATCAGAAAAAGTACTTTTGATAACTGACTAGGTATGAATAAGGTTGGGTTTGAATTCTGAACCGGTACTTTTCAAAATCAGGGGTTTATTTTTATGGGTTTTATAAAAAATTCTCTCTTCAGTATATATGGGTAAGTACCTATACCTGATTTCTCAAGAGTGCCTACTCCAAACGCAGTAGCAGTGCCCAGGACTTCTTTCCCCCATGCCCCTCAGTACAGGAAGATTTACCCAACCTAGGGCCTTCACCGCGAAAGTCCATTATACCTCTGGGGCACCGTTTCTAAATGTTTGTAAGCTAGAGTAGGAAAAATAAACTCCAATGTCGTGATTGTTAACCTTACTTCCTGCGCACACTTTACGAAGAAACTATTGGGTGCTATTGGATATTTAAATGTTCTGAAATATAATATGTGTTTTTAACGGCCGAAATGAACACAGCCTGTTAATTTCGGTCGTTAATTCAGGGTATTTAAATATCCAAAAGCTTCCTCGTAAAGTGTGCAGAAAAAACTTAAACAAATAGCGAATAATATGTTCGGTCTTAAAATTAAAAAAATAAAATTGTATTAGATTCATGACACGGAGCCGCCCCTGGCAAAGGGGGATGAAATTCGGAAAGTAGGTCAAGAGCGAAACATATTACAGGTGAACAGTAACAAGGTTTCAGCTAGAATGTCAACAGCGCTGCCTCAGGTAGGGTGGGGGACCTTGGGTATGCTGCGACTGCAAAAGGGCGGGCACTACTCCAAATGTTTGTTTATTTAATATGAGACAGGTATAGCAGAGAGGTGTCACCCTAGGGGTGTTTTATTAGCGTTACAATGAGGCAAGGGTTGCACTGCAACTGACGGGTTCTATTGTGTACCTGAACTGCACTGCCACTGTACACACTAACAAATTTTGGTCACAGCGAATTTCTATTTTATGCACGGGGATTTGTAGCTTCCAAAGGTACTATATCTTTTATTTTTACTTTCTCGCTTCCCATGATCCTGGGAGTTCTTCGACTCAAAAAAAGTTGTTTTTGGAGAAACTGCCCTAGCTGCCACATCGTTGGATGAACTGTTACGAACTTTGGTAGACACCTGTTTAACACCGTATTTCAGGTACACATTCATGGATTTTTTAAAAAAGCTACTGTAATAAAAGTTATTGACGAAACAGTTATGGAAAAAATTCCTGTCACGGCAGGATTTGAACCATTCTTGGAAAAAAACTGCGATTCCACAGATCAATCAATTTTGTAATCATGAAATAGGTTATATGCGTCGGAAATTACTGATAAGCTGAGGTAACCCCCTTCTTTAAAACCACACTTTGTAAAACCTAGCTGTCTAACGGTCGGTTTCACGGATGGCTAAAGTCCACTATAGTGTTCCTTAAAGTTGACTATAGTGGCACCAACTTTAGAAAACTTCTTGATTCTAATCTAGGGAACATTAAGCAGGCTACCGTGTTTGTTAGCTTGCTATAGTCGACGGCCGAAAAGGAGACCAAAATGGCAGATGGCAGCGGAGGGGTGGGTACCCCCTCTACGTGGCACCAGTACCTATGAGGCTGAGCTGCGACCCACACTATTGGCTATGTCACACGATATACAGGCAAAATCTATTTATAGCCGATGCTTAGCTTAGCCTAGTGTGGGTCGCAGCTCAGCCTCATAGGTACTGGTGCCACGTAGAGGGGGTACCCACCCCTCCGCTGCCATCTGCCATTTTGGTCTCCTTTTCGGCCGTCGACTATACCTTAATTTTTTTAAGGCCGAGTGGAAGTAACATCACCCTCTTACGTCAGAGAATTTTGGTTGATGCTCTTTCCCTTTCGTGCTCTGTCATACTAGGTAGACAGGAAGTACCCCCACCTAAACAAAAGGGGGCAGGGAGGTCCGGTGAGTCATTGTCTCACCGCATTGGCCATAAGCCAACTTGGGCGCCCAATCGATGTCCCGGTGCCTCCGTGAGTGCCCCATAAGGTATGATTTACTGTATAGGGAATTACTTAGCAGGGTCCTTTAGCGCGGGGGAGGAAGATTGGATGCGCGCCAATTTTCACACCCAGGCACAAAAAAAAAAGAAGAACGAGGAATTTTTAATTTTGTCGCGGGAACCTCTCGTTCTCTCGGTTCGCAAAAAAGAATGTCATTTTGGATAATGTCAACGAAATGAGAATGTTGACAAGTCTGTTGCATGGTCATTAGATGTCGTTCATTATAGAGTTGTTTTACACAGTTTAGGGCTTCGCACGTGCGGCTTATTTGTTGGTTATCCTAGAGCGCTGCTGCTGACACAATTCAGTGTGTTGACGTTTTTGCATGGGCGCAGCAGGACCAAAAACCTGGGGGGCTAAACCCCCGAGACCTTCTCCTCACCTAAAGGGGTAGGCATGGCTTTATGTGACGTTATGAGTAGGTCAGAAAAAATCCTGGGGGTGGCTAAACAGTATCTGGTGAGGGCTAAGGCCCCCCAGCACCCCCTTGCTACGCCTATGTTTTTTGCTGAATATTTATTTCTTCTTAAGTATAATTTGCCTTTTTATATTGTAAGCTTCAAGTTTACGATCGAGTAATTTAATCCAAAAAATTAAAGTCATGTCGCTATTTTTTTACGTACCGACTTCAAACTTTGTGAGGAAACTAGTGGATATTTAAATATTCTGAAATATAATATGTCTTTTTAACGTCATAACTCACGAGGTTATGTTGTGATTTCACGATCGGTTAATTTTGGACAATTTTTTTGTGACAAAAATCACTCGATCGTAAAATCACAACATAGCCTCATGGCCTCATGAGTAATGACGCTAAAAAGACATATTATATTTCAGAATATTTAAATATTCAATAGTTTTCTCACAAAGTTTGAAGTCCAGACGTAATAAAATAGCGAATGTGTATGGTGGCCCTTAAAGGTATATGATATGACCTATGTGGCAGCTGTTTTAGTTGATCCGTAGCTTGAACCAGTGCACAGCAACTTTCCTGTTAAGTTATTGATTCAGTTGTATCTATGTCTTCTCATCGTCTGCTCAACAGCAGGATTTTCTTTCTCACCTACAGGTCCACAACTAACAACCTCAATGGTTGCCTTATAGGAACACTAGAAGCCGGGGTCACACCGGTTCGTTTCCAGCTCTAGCAGTTTTTTTTTTCAGCATGTATATCGAGGCTGTGGTGGGGACTAGCGAGGTGGTATTTGCTAGTGTTGCCAGCTAAGGATAATGGTCTAGTTGATGGGCGTGTCCCCCCTCTACAGGATTCAAAATCAAAAGGAGCAAAAAAGCCATAAGCAAAGCATAATAAGAGATCTTACCTTCCAGGCTTGAAGGCGGAACCATCACCGGGAAACCAAACCCCAAAAACTCAAAAAAATGACACAAACCTCGGGGTAAGAGTAGCTTTACTTGTATCCAAAATCAGAGGTTCTTTGGGGCTGTCACCACCCCCCACGAATGTGAAGGCTTTCTTCATGGACTCGATGACAGACACTCGAGCTTCGGCCACCGTCGTGCTCTTGTACACGTCGCCGGTCAGCGACCTATAGCTCCCGCCAATACCTGATGGCATTGCGGCTGCCCATGCACAAAATAAAATCATAAGCACATGAAACACACAAAATGATAAACTGAACAGTGAACGGCAAAATGATAGAAAACCCAGCTGCGTGCGTGACTTGAAAAAATGTTGCATGCTTTCTTTGAACCCTTACCTTCCTCCTGAGTTACCTATAGGAAACTACAACGTATGTAAGGGGCCTATAGGGCAAGGTAGTTGGATTATAAAGGTAGTTTTTTTAGTATTCTTACAATGAAATCAGTGAATGACTTGGTTGGTACGATGTACTTCTGCCATAAAACTACAGCACCAGCTTTACATCCAAAATAGGGAACTTCAAATTCAAATAGATCTTTGGAAATAAGCAAAATTTTGCTGATAGGGTACATAAAATTCGGTTGTACCTATATACTGTACCTACCTTCCTAAAGTAGGTGTTTTAACCATCAAATTCATCGTTATGGTGTGGAATCTGTGCCAAAAAACTAACCTCAATTGATTAGGCAATCTCTGTACCTATAAACTGCGAAATAAAACCCACCAACCATGCATAAGGTAACGTAAAACACCATATTTAACTTTTTTGGATTTTTTACCTATTTTTTAACTGATAACGTAAAATAATGAGAAATAGAAATAAATTGGCCGTTCTAATTTACTACAGAAGGGCTAGGTCAAAACGAAATGACGCAAAAAGACCAAAATGTCAGTAACTGTACTCACCTTAGTGTGGAAGATCACGAGCACGTGCAAAATTCAAAATTCACAGTTAAAACCAATTCAAAAGGAAGCAAGTTAATTTTTTAAAAGAAAACCAACGAAATTTCGATCACGGTCCGTCTGAGAATTTCGACTGCATTCTGGGCTTCGCGCGGATTGGGCAGATCGATCACGTGACTGTTAGTTCCAAAAACGCCCGCAGCGCTTACCGGACGCCATGATTGCGCATTTCGCGCGCTCTAGTGGGGAATTTTTAAACTACGAGTTTCTTTTATATCCGGTAGAGGGTAGATTTAAATTTCCCGCGAAAAAAGTCCGCCTAAAAGTTTTACGACTTTTTGAAAGTTTTGTTTTATAATTTTTTTATTGTTGGGTTTATTATCGTGAGTATTTTATTTTTATGTGTTTTTATTGCATATAGGGGTTTTTATTTAGATTATATTACGTTCTGAGAAAGAACATAACACTGCGAGGGTTTTCCTGGTAGGTAGGTACTAGGTACTTAATTACCTACTTATTATGTAATGTATAGTTGAGTGGTACGACTATGGCTACTATAGTCCAAGTCAGGCTAGGAGCGTACCGATTACTCATAATTTCTTGCAAATCTAGGGCTGATCAAAGCTTTTTCTTCATCAGGGAAATATCTGCTCAGGGTCGGACTGGCATTTTTAGCGTATGGTAGGATAATATGGAACCCAAATCCGGATCGGCGTCAACTGAAAATCTTCAAGAAATTATGAATAATTGGTACGCTCCCAGCCTGACTTGGACTATACATACTACTAACTACTACTACCTAAATACCTTGGGGTAAAGGGTGAAAGACAAGTAGTCCTTCTACCTGCCGAGGATCACATCAGTTCCATTCGGATCGCATCAAAATATTTCTGGCCGGTAGGTATTCACCCATAAGTAATACGTCCAGCATCTCAAATGAAATGTATATCGAGGCCATGGTGGTTCGGAACCCACCTAAAACTTCTGGCCCCTATCTTGTACTATACTAACCCGTGGGCCGCGGTATTTGGAAGTGCAGCGAGGTAAACTCTGTCTCGAAGAAATGGTCTTGTTGCTAAGACCTCCCCCCTTAGAAGATATTTCGCCATATAGTGACTACCACTTAGGTATATGTTATAATGTTACTTAGAAGAAGGTGGCAACCGAAGAGGACCGCCCTAGGGAATAATAATTATAACCAGCAGATCTGTAGAAAATAGGCATGACCTCCGACCTCTCCCGCAGTGGAGGGTGGATGAAATACACGGAGGGTTGGTAGAGGCGGTGTTGCGGTCCCGGCAACACCCCCGTGCATACTTGTTGCATTTTTTAACGCGTCACGTTTTAAATGATATTTCCAACGCTTCCTCTTATTCTCCTTCTTTGTTCCGCAGCCTCCCTACGGAGCTATGCTGGCTCCGACATAATGTACAGCAGGCTCCTTTGAACTGGGATAATATGATAGGCAGCAGTTGGGACCATCAAGGTCTTACACCATATGTGAAAAGTAAACTTGATCGTCTACTTGCTCTGTTGAATACAATGTGGCACAGTACTTGATAAGTGAAGTCCTTGGTACCTAAACAAGGTAAGGATGCTAAGAAGGTTCTCGTCTACCTAGCAGATCTGCAGTTTTTGATAGCATGGAGAAGGTGAGGGAACGCGGTGCAGCAGAACACAGGTTTCTATGACTTACTTTATGCTACAAAAGATGGACCAGAATTGTCTATATTTATGCTACTTAAGAGGACGCTATACCTGACGATGAATTTTTTGCCACCCATAAGATTAACATTGTGAGCGGCGATTCATTTTCAAGGTTTACCCTTGGTTGGAAAGACACAAAATTTTGCCTGTACCTAGCCCTAACAACGTTCTAGGGAGTGTTCGAAGCAGATTTCCCAATTTCTCACTGGTTTCTTTTATTGCAACTGTTTTGCAAATGCTAGCATCGCATAACTCAAGAAAAGTGCTGTATCTCGAAAACCATGCAGTAAAAAAATGGGAAATCTGCTTCGAACACTCCCTAGAACATTGTTAGGGCTAGGTACAGGCAAAATTTTGTGTCTTTCCAACCAAGGGTAAACCTTGAAAATGTATCACCGCTCGCAATGTTAATCTTATGGGCGGCAAAAAATGCACCGTCAGGTATAGCGTACCCTTAAACAAAAAATGAAGCTTTAGGTATTTATCTAGGTATTTTTTTTTAATTTTCTACTCTTTTCAATTTTACTTCGAATTCGACAGGTTTTTCATCAAGCCCTATAGGTTCTTATCTCTAGATACACCTATACAGCCATACAGGTACTAAATTTTGTACAGGTGTTGAAAAAACTACAGTATTTCACTAGGTATATATTGGTGCAGCCTGTATAACAGCCTTTGTACCTATTTACATATTATTCGCATTCTCGCCACTAAATCTTACCCATTTTGGAGACATGGGTTCAACCCTTGGGGTGGCCAGCATCTCCCTCCCTTAGAGGAGCAGGACACAGCTATTCCACCCTTATTTTCGTCCCCCCACTCACGACACTCACTCGCCACATGCTTCATCATGGTGACATTCAACTACTGATCTAGCACTACACACTCCGTTTAGTCTATGATTCTGCGGCTGCCTAATGCTCGCCTAAGGGAAAAAGAGAGAGACCTGGTTTAATGGGATATATTTACGTACATGAAAGTAGTCACCTTAAATACTTGGTATACTTATTGCTATACTAGTAAATTATATAATTAGTCCGGTTAGTAAGCACCTCAACGAAATCGGTACACAGTATAGGTATACATAGTACATGTATTTTTTTTTTTTTTTTTTTTTTTTTAGGATTCTCACCAAACTGTTAAACTGTCATCAGTGCGTTTCTTTAATTGGGAGAGCGTTATACATGTGTCCGAGTTCTGAACATTTTCTTAGGTATGCACCATGAATGTTTGATGTAAGAGAAAATTTTCTACAGTGGTGAAATATATGATTGTTGCATTCTTCCCTATAGCTGTCTCAGCTAGAAATATGCAAGGAATCAGGATTTCTTGGGGCTCCTCCCGGCGGAAATCCACCTTTAATTATTTAACAGGTACTTGTACTGGTATAGCTGTGTTTTAAAAAAGGCCTCTCTCTTCAGAATTAGGATAAAAATAGGCTTAATGAGGACAATCGACCTGAGGGAACGGTTCATTGGGAGTCCCAGCCAGTTTCCGGCGACTACGCCTTCATTGACAATTGCTGTAGGTATATATGTAGTACGAACCCATAGACAGTATGTATTGTACTATATATACCATCCTATATACTTGGCACCACTGGCAAAATTTCTACTAAATTTTATCTAACTGACAAGACACAGATATAGGTATAGTTGGTTTCAGAAAACCCCTGTGAGACAGTTAAACAAGGTTACCATGGGTTGCTAGGGAAACAAATTTTCGACTTTATTTACCTTAGCAACGCTTGGCAACCTTGTTTAACTTATAGAAAAAAATTCGGGTAAATTCCATTCCGAAATTAGCTAAATCCAGCCTAAGAAATCTACCTCAAGGTAGAAAACAATGTGTCCAGTAGAAATCAGATACGACAGTGCTGCTACTAGACCCCCCGGAACACACGCCACTGGTACCCAAACAAACAGAACGACCAGGCGGTTCCAGGTTGCCTAGCAACAGACACTGCTACCTAAAAAAAATAGTAAAATTATGCCGAAATAAAACCCGAAAATCAAAACATTGCGATAGCCTACCTAATCGCTTTTAGAATTTTTTTCTATAAGTTAAACAAGGTTGCCAAGCGTTGCTAAGGTAAATAAAGTCGAAAATTTGTTTCCCTAGCAACCCATGGCAACCTTGTTTAACTTACAGAAAAAAATTCGCGTAAATTCCATTCCGAAATTAGCTAAATCCAGCCTTAGTGTGAGAGCCCATGGCTTGCTATACGATTCCTCCACAAAGCGGCTACTTAGAATACCGTTGCTCAGCGAAGTTTTGTGAAATCTGCATGCAAGCCCAGTAGTGTTGTCATCCTTACTGAAAAAATGCTCAATATTTGGCTTGGTATTCACTGTATGCTTAGGCAGCCTGATAATCTCCTTCTGGTGGAAGGACGGAATTTTTAATTTTATCCCCGGTCCCCTGCTGATCCCCTCTGGTGCCATTATGGCCGCGTTATCGCCCTTTCCTGCACGGATTACAAAACTTTCACTTCACTTTTATTCAACACTTTGACATCGTTCCCAAGGGGGTGCATGCTAAAACATCACTGCATTAAATAGGTACGCGAGTACCCACACAATCACAAAATATTGAGGTTTAACTGAACGTTGAGCATCCAGAAATTTTTACTGGGGACTCGACAGGCCCCCAAAATATTCCCCACCACCCAATGTAGCACCCAATGTAGCACGGTCGTGGTTCACACTCTATTCTATACCTGCAAAAAAAAGAACATGCAACTGACAAGTGTACGTGCAGAAATGCACGAGTTGGTATTCTCAATATTTGTTATTATTTCAAAGTCCTAATGCCACAGAGGTGTAAGACCTGAGTTACAAGTCCTGATATTTCACCGCTGCCCGAGGGGTTAACCACTCGATGGGAATCTCGTTGGGAATAATTGGAAATCTTATGAAATCTCAGGGAATCTTGGAATTTTTTGGAGTGGTTACCCCTTCGGGGTTCATCTTTCTATGAATATCGTTGGGAATCTTTGGAAATCATTACGAAATCTCAGGGAATCTTGGAATTTTTTGGAGTTGGTTACCCCTTTGGGGTTCATCTTTCTATGAATATCGTTGGGAATCTTTGGAAATCTTTATGGAATCTCAAGGAATCTCTGGAGTGGTTCCCCCCTCGCCGCTGCCGGTCCACGTATTTGTTGGGGACCTACAGTCTTAGGTGGGTTCCAAACCACCACAGCCTCGATACACATTTCACGCTGAGCCTACCAGAGGTATAAGTACCTAACGATCAGGAAAACTTTGTTAAGATTGGGATAGACCACGAGGCTATCGATCCCGTACGAGTCAAATAAAAGCAGGTCCCTATGAAACCCTACATGCGAAGTTTTAAGTAATACCGCACGCACCTGACCCGAACACCTCTCAAGCATTTTAGAGCGATCGTCGCTGGTTGAAACATAAAATTGAAATCAATGACCACTGAAAGAGGATTTGGGGAGTTGAGGGGCGCGGTGGGGTGCAATTTGAAGAAAAGCGGAAGGGGAGACGCATAACAAGATCCGAGAACGAGCCAGCACCACCTCCAGCCATTTCAACTGATGAACGGATACATAAGTAAAACCAGCAGGGGATGCAAACCATAACCATCCCCTTGCCTACTTCTTTCACCTTGATAGGAAACCAACCCTTACCCTAAATTTTAGAAACTATTCTTACGGTCTAGAGGGACTGACTGAGGTCCTGGGTTCGAATCCTGGTAGCAGCAATTTTCTGTTGCTAGCACGGATGTCACACCAAATAGCCTTCGGCCAAGGGTATGGGCTAACTTTCGTTTCGATAATCCTCAGTTAAATATTAACTGAAGGTTAATTAAGTCTCGTCGAGCCCACCCTTGATGTACAGGTATTTAATCTTGAAGGCGACAGTAGGAATAGGAATCAGGATCTTAATAAATTAGTTACGAGACTCCAGTTCTATTCTAATTGAAGTTCAACAAAATTACTTGTCTTTATCCTAACTCTAATTGGAAATGTATACCCTGGAAATTATACAACGGAAATGTTTACTCCAAATTCTTAAATTTCTCTAAATTTAATTTAAAAATTAATTTCATACCTACTTCATCAGTCTTGAGATGAAGATAAATTTTCGGAATATTCCCATACTTATAGCTGAGGGTTGGGGGGGGGGGGGGGGGGACAAGCCCAGCAACTAGACCGTTTCAAGAACTATCCATTGTGCCCAGCTGGCAGCACTACCAAATACCAGCTCCCCAGCCATCGTGTAAACGACGGGGACCTAAGTTTTAGGTGGGTTCCGAACCACCACAGCCTCGATATACATTTCACTTGACATGCTGAACATATCAGAGGTGAATGCCGAGCAGAAAAACTTTTTGGTAGGATCGGGATCGAACCGGTGTGACCCGGCTCTCACTGCTCCTCAAAAGTCGACCATTTAGTCCACTGGGCTATCGAGGCTGTATTCCCATACTTACCATGCAGAGAACCTGGGAGAAGAAATTTGCAGATGTTGAAATGTCTTGCTGAGGTTTAGTGCTGAAGGTTTAATGCGGCGTGTTATCTTAGAGAATGGGGGCATTGGGACCGACATTTTATCGTAACATTTCGTACCAAACTTGACAACTATCTTTTTACCCTCCTTTACCTTTACCCAAAAATTTCTTGAGTCCGTTCGTTCTTCAATGGATTAGGTATACCCAACGAGGTACCCATGTACCTACTTGTATATTCACTATATTGAAGATTTCAGAGGTGAATGCCGATCAGAAATTTTTTTATAGGGTCGGGATCGAACCGGTGTCGCCCGGCTCTCAGCTCTTCTTAGTTCAAACATCTAGGAGGCTAATACCTTCTGTACCCATGGGTACCCAGTTTTAATTGAAGACAATTGGTCATTGTTCCTAGCAGGAAGTCTGCATTTCCGGAGCAGAGTTATAATGGACTAAGAATGAAAGTGCGAACAAGACAAGTGGTGGAACCAGAGACGGTGACGGAAGGATCCTGATGACTCAGGTCCATCTACCTACTCTCTGTAACGAAAACCTCCGTATAACGAGCGAAAGCTACAGTAGCTCTTTTGTCAAAATAACCCCTCTCCTATACAAAACACAGAGGTTCCAGTAGAATTCACAAACTGAGAAATTTATCTAAAATATAAAATATAGCACTAAAAATTGACAGTTTTAGAGTACGTCCCACCATGCTCAGTTAAAATTAAACTGGAGATTTTGCCCTATGTTTACCATGATAAATTTAACTTTTAAATTTAACATGGTAAATCTCCAGTTTAATTTTAACTGGGCATGGTGGGACGCACCCTAAATGGTACACTAACTTACAACTATATAGGTAATTATCTAAACTTCAACGAATATTGTTTAGACTCCTTATTGGTCCTATTAAGGGTCCGCTATACCTGACGGTGCATTTTTTGCCGCCCATATGATTAACATTGCGAGCGGCGATTCATTTTCAAGGTTTACCCTTGGTTGGAAAGACACAAAATTTTGCCTGTACCTAGCCCTAACAATGTTCTAGGTCGTGTTCGAAGCAGATTTCTCATTTTTTTTTACTTGTTTTCGAGATACAGCACTTTTATTGAGGTATGCGATGCTAGCATTTGCAAAACAGTTGCAATAAAAGAAACCAGTGAGAAATTGGGAAATCTGCTTCGAACACTCCCTAGAACATTGTTAGGGCTAGGTACAGGCAAAATTTTGTGTCTTTCCAACCAAGCGTAAACCTTGAAAATGAATCACCGCTCGCAATGTTAATCTTATGGGCGGCAAAAAATGCATCGTCAGGTATAGCGTCCTCTTAAGTGGAAAAAGTAAGCAGGCCTAGCAATGATGTACCTATAGGTACACATACCTACACAGAGGCATATTGTGCTCTTATGAGTACTTTCTCTGGTGGTAGGCAGCTAAGTACCTGTATGCTATTTCCGGATGAGTTCAGCATGGTGCGGCGCATACTCAATTTCGCCACCTCCGCCTCCACATACCTGAAATGGGTACCAACCTATTTCATTACGTCACCCCGTAATAGGACCCCACTAATCCGCATGATGCCATTTTCTTTCTCTTGCACTGATTGCCCCGAATTTTCAACCGCATCATCTTTTATATCTGTGTCATCTGCGGTTATTGGGAAAATTTCTGTCGATTACCTTGCCATGCTGCAATGTTTTAGATTGTCAGGATCCGGAAAATAACGCAGCTGATGACGAAAAATGAGGTTACTCGGTGGTAACTGGCAACTGGTATATAGATACCTATACTTCCTCAGTGTTCATTTTGAACCCACTTTGAGGTTTATGTTATTATGTGGAGTCTCCCTTGATATTATTACCAAACTTAGGCTGAATTTCACCACTTTCCGATAGTGTCTATAACGACAAATTCCTTGCACTTGCACTTGTTTCTCTGCGATCGCACTTGTCGTAAGCTAAACATACGATAACTTAAATCCGTTCGTTAAATCCTCTCGTTAAAAGACACTATCAGAAAGTGGTGAAATTCAGCCTGAATCTTCGTCGAAAAAAATCGTACCTACGACAGCAAAGGAGGAAAATGAAAAGATCTCAAAAGATTTAAAAAAAAAATAGGAGAATAGTCTGGAATTATATTTTTTAGGTTGCGCCTACCTACGACGAACGATAGAAGACGTATAGAATTCAAGGCACTTTAACAGTGTATAGGTAGGTACCTATACGGTATTGAGGTACAGGAAAGCAAAGTTTGAGTAATTATCTTCACTTAGTTAGTTCAAGAGGGAAAATATGAATCGGGATTTTGGGCGGACCTTTTGGAATTTGAACCAACGGGATGTTTCAAACTACAACCTTGGTGAGTCCTTTGACAAAAAGTTTTTTGGACTTTCAGTAATCAGAGTCGGAAAATCACTGGAGCATAATTTTTGAGAGTTTCAATTTCCAAGATCCTTTCAAACTGAGAAATGTATTGAAACACAAATTTAACTCTTAAAACAAAAAATACGATCGAGTGATTTTTGTCAACAAAAATTTGTCCGAAATTAATCAATCGGAAAATCACCACACAGCCTGTTAAAAAGACATATTATACTTCAGAACATTTAAATATCCAATATTAAAAATGTGCAGGGAAAAACGTAAACAAACACGACTGCGTAGACGCCCTTAACTGCAATAGGTATTTTCCTAAAAGATGCTGGGTACTGGGTATACCTAGTAAATATTGTAATTTCAAATTGTTACCTCCATCTAGGTTTGACTCTTGAGGGGATGAGGGACCTCGCTTTTGTTACGTCAGAAGCAGAAAGGACGAAAGGGCAGCTAAATGACACGGAGAGGCAGGGCCGGATTAGCCATATGACCAGGTGTGTGCATGGACACCCTATTTTGGTCGCAGGGGCGCCATGTGAAGGCAAAAATAAATAAAATAATTGTGATTTCTTGAAATAAATTAATTATATTTCGTTGTTTATAATTCTGCGGAATAATCAAACACTTAAAACTATTAAAACTTTAATACCTTTTTACTTTCTCGCTAGCCATATATGGCGAGAAAGTATTGTTTTCGTGCAAAATTTCGAAATTGAGATTTTGGGTTTCCCATGATCCTGGGGGTCCCCTGAGTCCAAAAAAGTGGTTTCTGGAAAAAGTCTGTCCGTCCGTCAGTCCGTCCGTCCGTCAGTCCGTCAGTCCGTGCAGTGCTCTAGCGTCTATACCGTTCATCCGATTTTGATGAAATTTGGTATGGACCTGTCTAAAATCACTGCCGAAGGGCATTTTCAGGGATTTTTTGATTGGTCAAAAATTGCGGCCGCTATTGTCAAAAAACCGCCAAAATAATTCAAAAATCGTGTTTTTGGTTACTTAGACAAGCGCCGACGGTACACTTTTCAATCTATAACACTGAAAATTGGTATATGTGTTGACAAATAGATGCTTCGAGGTCATTTGCAACTAAAATTGAATTGGTTGAAAATTACGGCCGTTCTGGACCAAAGTTCGATCGTTTCGGCGCCATTCACATTTATTGACCGATTGTCATGAAATTTGGTAAATTTGTGTAGAACCATGTAACTTAAACATCTGTCGAACAGAATTTTGTTACCTTGAAAATTACGGCCGTTGTAGTCAAAAAAGTGTCGAAAATGAGTTGAGAATGAGAAACCACGTTTTTGAATGGTCGGAACGCATTTGGGACTACAGTAATAAAATGACAGACGTGAGCTTTGGTATGAGTGATCTCAGATAGATGATCGTGGGTCATTTTCAACCGATTTTCGATTGCTTAAAAATTACGCCCGCAAAAAAATCTCAAAAAAACCCAAAAAAAAAAAATCATTTTGGGCGAGAAAGTTAAGTGCGACTGTTGTCGGACCCTTTATTTACTTTACCTGTATACGGAGTACCTATACGTAAGGTAAAGTATTGTATTCGTGCGGGCCAATTTTCGGCAAACCTCAACTTTGAACCGTCATTGCTCCCAGACCTCAAAAGCGATTGAAACTTGCATATACATTTTAAAAACGTCCATTCCTTCGGAATATGAAAACCATCTCACTTTTTTCCTCCGACGAAAAGTTTGCCACAGGAATTTTTAGAAGAGGTCAGGTACTCCGTGTCAGTACGTATGTATGTATGTATGTATGTAGCTAGCTATGTATGTGGCATTGACCTGGACGGCGCACTTTTCAACCGATTTTCTTCAAAATCGGTAGTGACCTTTCTAAAATTGGAAGAAATCAGAATCCGGAAGTTCAGTTTCCCCCCTTTAAAATTAAGGGGGGTTACCCCCCCAAAACTCCCCCAAAAGGTAGAAAAAAAATATTTGCTCAAAATCGGCTCTAACGATTTTAATAAAATTTTGGACTATTATAGAACAAATAATTACAAATCCAATGATACCACCCACTACCCCCGCATAGCTCCCTGGAAGGGGGGAAGTCCCCCCTGAACCTGTAAAAGGGTGAAATCAGTGGATTCAGTTGTTTGTGGTATATGAGTAGTTCTGGATATGACACGTGACAACGGCCATACTCGTCACAAATGGTAACTGGCTTATTTCGAGCCTCCCCCTCCCCCCCCCCCCCAGGGAGGGGGGCAATTTTGAGTGACTTTTAAAGTGCGGCTTATGGGGTCTCAAACTGTTCGGGGGAACGTTGTGAAGCAATTTTTTGTATCAAAAAGTTTTTCTGAACGTATCCAAGCACCCCACCCCCTAAGGGGGGTAGATTTGAGTGGTTTGTGAAATATGGGTTGTGTGGGCTCAAAATGATCGGGAGATCGTTCTGAGGCAATATATTTGGTCAAAATGTTTTTTCGCCACCCCCCCCCCCCCCTTATGGGGGGAGTTTTGTTTATTTTCCAAAGTACGTTGTATGGAGTATCAAAATGCTCGGGGAAACGTTCTGAGGCAATTTATTTTGTCAAAAAGTTTTTCCGAGCTTCCCCAACCACCTCACCTCGTTTTAGGGGGTAGTTTTGGGTGGTTGCCATAGTACGTCGTGTGGGGTCTCTAAGTACCCGGGGGAACATTCTGGGGCCATTCCTTTCGTCAAAAAGTTTTTCCGTCTCCAATCATTTAACCAAGGGTTTTTTCTAGGAATCACGCAAGTAAGCAGGTAAAGTTTTCTCCAACCGTGTCGTACCGCTTGTTCCTTCAACAATACCTACCCTTCCAAGTTAGGGTGCAGGCTTGTATTGAATGCAGGAGGGAAGAGGGGGGGGGGCGCCAAAACGAAGATTGGTTTACCCTAGAAAAAATTGTTAATCCGGCCCTGCGGAGAGGTTAGGTGGATATGTAAGCAGGTAGCCGCTAGCGACTGTCGGGTCCGAGATCCTACCGCTACTGAAAATAACAAAACAAGATAAACCTCTACTCTCCAACGAGCTATTCGTTTCTATATATTACAAGTAAGGCTGAATTTCACCACCTCACGATAGTGCCTTTTAACGTTCGAATAGCTATCGATTCGAAAAAGCAGACATCCTCTCGTTAGGTTTCGTTGTGTCAATAGAATTCGCCTGCTTTGTTTACGTCAAATTTATTTCAACAATTTCAATCTAAAAGTGGAAATAAACGTGAAAAAACCCCTGTTTTTTCGGAGAAAGAAGTTAAAATGTTGATTAGACTACATTATACTACACCAAATGAGTCGCAGGTATGAAAATTATCGTTTTCGCTACCGCACGGAAAATCCACTCGAAAGCTAACGAAACGGTAACGGTGCATGGTGAAAGCCGTTAACATCTTTTACCGATACGATAGCGCTATCGTGTACACGATAGTCTTCACGTTAAACTGGTGAAATCCAGCCTCAGTAGTTTAGATGAATTTCTCGAAATTGTAACTAAAAAGCTAGACGGACCGAAAAGGATCTATGAACTATTAGGTAACATACCTACTTACATAGTCACTGACTTTGGGGGGGGGGGGGGGCAATAGAATAAGCACGTGTACACGTGTAAAGATAAATGCACGTGTGCAGGTGCAATCATAATAATAAACGTGCACGTGGCCATGCACGTGGGACCATAAGTATAGTGTTGACTTGGTGCCATACTTCTGTTCATTGTAATGCGCTACATCAAAATGGGACGCAGCTTTATTTTATTTATATTCTATAATATTATGAATATTTCTCTATACCTATATACCTACTCATACGTCGGAGGGAGGATTAATTTTCAAAAATCCCTTCTATACCGTTTCTTCACAAAAAGATACAACAAAGTCCATTTAAGACGGGGAAGCCATTATACACGAAAATACAAAATGTTTCTACAATAACATGAGAAAAGTGCGGCTCGGTTGCTGTGTGGCATTAGGAGGGGTATTACCGAGTAAACGCAAAATATGGAAATGTCGAGATGGGGGGGTAAGTAGTCAGCAATTATGTTTTGAGACTTGTGCGGTTCAGGGGACAAAGACTGGAGCAGACTGCCGACTGCTGACTTGCCTTGACTGCTTATTACATGTACCTACTGCTGACATACACCGCAGCCCCCTCAAGGGTCCTCGTATCACCCACAACTTCTACTCCATTCTGTCAGTTTTTCTACCTTTGAACTGCTGAGTTTATTTTTCGTTCGTAAGTCTTGACATCAGGAGGGTGACATTGATATGCGAATACTCAGCTTGTACGGCCTCAAACGTGCGCTAGTTTCGCGATTTGACATTATTAGTCCCTTTTTCGTAGAAAGGGGCTATTGTTTGGCAAGACGAGAAGTTTCGGAGAAAACGTTTTCCTCGGTAACTCCCTTGTTATGGAAGTTACCGTTAGACAGCCTAATTATAAGAGCCAACGTGTCTATATAAAATTTCAGCAATGTGGGGGCAATCAGCTAGCTAGGAGATAACTACTTTCTTACCGAACCCGAATATAGGAGAGGTCCGAAGCCAGTTTAGGAGAGTTACCTACACCTAAGTCGAACGCATCCATGCTACAGGAGAAAAATTTTACTCACCGTGGGATTCGAGCCTAGACCTCTCAGGACAGAAGTCGGACACTTGTTATGGTGTATAAGAGCGATCCCTAAACAAAACGTAGGTTATAGATATAAATGATATTGATGCGATTCGATGCCGCTAGTGGGATGGCACTTAACACCCGTTCGTTAAACAGGCCCTGATCCTGCCGTGCCCATAAATCTCGTCAGCGATTGCTTATTACTTGCAATAGGTCTAGGACAATGCACACTGCACCCCGCACCCTGCACGATAACATCCAGCATCAACCCCTAACGCAATTACCTACCTACAACCTTCACTGACAGTGGCGTTAACAGAACGGGAAAATTGGGGGACACTTTGAAAAGGCTCTACAGGAAGACAAAGGTTCTCAGTGCCTAAAAAAAAACCCCTAGCCATACGTACACTTAGAAATAGAAGTGCTGACTAATTCAGAAAGTGAGTTACTGCTTATTAGATTTATGAGAGCTAGCGTCTGACGCATTGACGATTATACAGACTCCGTCTACAGCAAAGTACGTACTGTGGCCAGTGGCCTCATCCAAGCTATTGCGGACTTGAGCATGCCAGTGGCGTAGGTATACACAGACTCTAACAGTCAGCGAAACTGCAGTTGCGCAAACGTATTCAGTTTATTTCAGTGAAAGAACCTATTACCCCTACACAATGGGGACCTACAGTTTTAGGCGGGTTCCGAACCACCCCAGCCTCGATCAGGAAAACTTTGAAAGCATCGAGATCGAACCGGTGTTCTTCTAAAGACAATCATGTAGACATTGAAGACCAACGAGGCTGTTTTACTATGAGGGCTACGAAGGGGTAACCACTCCAGAGATTCCTTGAGATTCTCCGAGATTCCATTAAGATTTCCAAAGACTACCAACGATATTAATAGAAAGATGAACCGCGAAGGGGTAACCACTCCAAAAAATTCCAGGGTTCCCTGAGATTTCATGAAGATTTCCAATGATTCCCAACGAGATTCCCAGCGAGTGGTTAACCCCTCGGAGGGATAAGAAAATAGCCAATCGGCATCGAAGCCCTATAAACCAAGGGATGAAGATATTAAAACTCGCGTTATGCGCTAAGTAAACTAAACTGACTAAGCCGATACAATGCCGCGGAATTAACTTTGATGGAAAGCAATTACCTGCAGATGGACCTTGCACACTGAAATATCCCTCAAATCCCTCGTAATCCCACGCACAGCCCTGGAGGCACGCGGCGCCAGTCATGCTGGAGAAATTCTACCTAGAGCGTCAGTTGATTGCGATTTTAATGTGAATTTAGATGCGACAGTTCCTTTTACGCCTCGACAGCCGAGTCGTCGTCATTGGTTCGATCCCGATCCTATCGAAGTTTTTCGGATTCACCTCTGATTTAATATGTTCAGCATGCCAAGTGAAATGTACATCAAAGCTGTGGTGGTTCGGAACCAATTTTTAAAACAGAGCTCCAGTTGAGTACCACTGATTTCTCTAGTTTTTGCCATTTCTCTTCACTCATAGATAGTTAAAATAAAATAAAATACAATTAAAGTTGAAGGAAGGAAAAACAGTCAAGGTGACTCACTACAAAGATGTGATTATGCAATACCAAACACGCCTGCAAACTATTGTATAATAATTTTTTATACTCAACAATTTCCGGGAAATTTGATAACCTATCTCTATCTCACGCCAAAATATGTGCGAGACCATAATATAGTACCTAGTCGGTACTAGCTTTTGCCAATACCTACTCCTGCGCCAAGCCAATTTGAAGCTTCCAAGCTTATCGGAAAAAAATCTCGAGCCTTATTTAACGATCAAAATTCAATCTCAGAGCGCAGTACTTCTCCCTTATTTACAGACAGTCTTAAACATATCAGGTACAAAAGTCTCTCTCTGTAACGACCGTGAATGGAGTAGAGTTCGCTATAGCAAGGGTTTCAAAATAAGGGTTCTCTCGCTATAAACAGGTTTTCGTTGTGCTATAAAAAAATAATAATCAATACAAAAATCAGTGAAAAAATCGTTTCCGTGTAGTAGACTCCTGATTGTAAATATTCCCCCCGACGGTGCGCCTCTGGACGTGAAAGTGCGGTGGAAGCGGCTGGTGGCGCCTGACCGCGTGGCAACGTGGCACGGCCCGAACTCGGAGCTCAGCTCGGCAGATATCGCGCGCTCTTCCACGGTGCAGGATGCGTTTCTCTTGGTCCTCCCTTTGCCTTGTCCTTCTGCCAGCCCTCGCGGTAGCAGACAAAGGCCTGAAGATCGACGTCATCTCCAAACCTGAAGAATGTTCCGCCAAGTCCAAGGCCGGGGACATGCTCACTATGCACTACACAGGCACTCTAGCTGACGGCACCAAATTCGACTCTAGGTGAGTTTATGTAAATTTTTTGACACTGGGTTTGGTTTTCTTAGGGTGCGTCCCACCATGCCCAGTTAAAATTAAACTGGAGATTTACCATGTTAAATTTAACTTGGTAAACATAGGACAAAATCTCCAGTTTAATTTTAACTGGGCATGGTGGGACGCACCCTTAGGTGGGAAAGAACACTAGTTTGTTAGGTGTCAGCTGGTTTATAAAATTATTTGGCCAACCATTCTGGTGCAGCAATTGTATCGATACACTTTTCCGAGGGGGTAACCACTCCAGAGATTCCTTGAGATTCCCTGATATTCCATAAATATTTCCAAAGATTCCCAACGATATTAATAGAAAGATGAACCCCGAAGGGGTAACCACTCCAAAAAATTCCAAGATTCCCTGAGATTTCATAAAGATTTCCAATGATTCCCAATGAGATTCCTAACGAGATTCTTGGAGTGGTTAACCCCTCGCACTTTTCCAAGTTAAAAGAATTGTTCGCTTGAAATTGTACCTTAACTGGAGGTTTTTAAACAGAGCCATAGCCTGACGGATAGTTAAAATTGACATTTTATAGTCCAGTTAACTAATTTCTCTCCTAGAATTCATACAGAAAATGATCCACCACTCCTAAATCTACATTACCCACTTTTATTTAAGTTTTATAAATGGGTACTCGAAAGTAGGTGCGACTAGATCGGTATTTTTTTAATGTGCGCACTAAGTAAACGAGCCTGCTCTGTGTATGGTAGGTAGGAGTATAAAGCATTCTTTATTTCATTATTATATAGGTACTTATTGTACCACACGTCTTCTTGAGTGGCCCTTAATTGCGATGAGCAAGGTTAGACGTTGGATTGTCCATTATAACTCCATCTAACAACCAAGATGAAGGCAACAAATAATTCCTATAATAATTCCTATAATAATTCCTATAATAATTCCTATAATAATTCCTACTTCTGTACACGTATATAGAGCTATCGCCACTTGAAATAATCACAGAAGATTCGAACAACTTGAGATAGTGTCACAGCATAGCTACAAAATCTCCAGGTACCTATCAATTGAATCACTTGTAACAAAGGGCTGTACGTAGATAAAATAAAACTCGCAAATGCAAAGCTGCTGTATAGGCTTGCAATGGCAACTCAAGGCCAGCTGGTATACCTACCCCAAATAAAGAAAAGTCTGGGGATGCCAACACGCCAGAACGGCCGTCCCGGACGCAACGAATATGACCGGCATTAAGGCTGAATATACATTCGCTATTTTTTAACGTTTGGACTTTAAACTTTGTGAGAAAACTATTGGATATTTAAATATTCTGAAATATAATAGGTCTTTTTAACGTCATTACTCATGAGGCTATGTTGTGATTTTACGATCGAGTGATTTTTGTCACCAAAAAAAATTGTCCAAAATTAACCGATCGTGAAATAACAACATAGCCTCATGAGTAGTGACGTTAAAAAGACATATTATATTTCAGAATATTTAAATATCCAATAGTTTTCTCATAAATAGGGAATGTATGGTGGCCCTTAATTCCGTTGAACCATATCCGTCACTAATTCAAAAGGTATAATTCATAGACCACATGAGTCAAGGCCGATTGCCGGCATGCGCAGGAATTACAGTTCTACACTTTAATACTCAAGAATATAAAGTGTTATCACCGCTTATCAGCTGAAACAACGAACAGCAAGCAAACTCTCTACAGGCCAACAGCATATCCGTTTGCATTTTTGGCCGCCCATAAGATTAACATTGCGAGCAACGATTCATTTTCAAGGTTTACCCTTGGTTGGAAAGACACAAAATTTTCTGTACCTAGCCCTAATGTTGTAGGTCGTCATCGAAGCAGATTTTCCAATTTCTCACTGGTTTCTTTTATTGCAACTGTTTTGCAAACGCTAGCGTCGCATACCTCAATTTTTTAAGTGGAAAAGTGCTGTATCTCAAAAACCAGTAAAGAATTGGGAAATCTGCTTCGATGACGACCAACAACATTGTTAGGGCTAGGTACAGGCAAAATTTTGTGTCTTTCCAACCAAGGGTAAACCTTGAAAATGAATCGCCGCTCGCAATGTTAACCTTATGGGCGGCAAAAAATGCATCGTCAGGTTAAGCGGACCCTTAATTATAGAAACAAATTCACAACAGCATAATTTCACAGAGGACTGCTTCTGAAAATGATTTCCGGAAAATCAAGAGAGTGGAGAAATAGAAGAGAATCCGTCGCCGTCGGTTTGAACTCTATACTTTATCTGATTTGAATCATTGTACCCAGAAATTATAACTCTAAATAATTAAATCTAGGACTTTCGATTTTCCAGAGCACTTGTATCCTTTAATTTCAAATGGTTGAGACAAGGGCGTAGTCAGAAGAGGAGATTGTATGAGGACACTAAAACTGGAGCAAACTGACAATTAAAATTACTTATTTATAAGACCCCCTCAACCCTCATATACCCCATGGCCCTCCGTGGTCCTGTGGTCAAACACAGGACTTGCATTTGGAGGGTCCTGGGTTCGAATACCGGTGCCAATATATTTTCTGGTGGGAACATGGTTGTCACGCATATAGTGGGTCTCTGTAAAATAAGATGACTATGTTCAAATAACATCATGAAAGTGGTCAGCAGTTTCAGTAGTTTGTATGGAGATGGATGTATAAGAGATAACATAAAAAGCGTCCCCTGAATTTTTGTGAGTGAAGGGTTGAAGTACACCTATACATAGGGCAGAAAAGAATAATGTCATGTAACGATTTTTTAGCGTGTTCCCAAATGCAAATAGGTACAGAATTTAATCATAGTTCAAGTCCCATGCACTCATTTTTCTTTCGAAGTGACCGGATGTCAAGCAAGGTGAAGAGTTAGGAGTGCAACTTCCGGAAAAAATATTGTCACCATCACGTTAGACCTTCCAGAACGTTCTGACGTAATAGAAAAGTTTGACGGAACCGGGGTTTGAACTCAGACCCGAAGTCTACTTACTTACGCCAAAAAGAGAAGGTCGCTGCAAGGCGAGGGGTGATTGTACCAAACCTCCCTTGTACTGCCGGAACAAAGTAGTGAGTTGACGCCCGATAAAAAACTAGATTCTACCGGGATTCGAACCCGGACCTCTCAGGACCTCTGACTGAGAGGTTGTAAAATCAATTATAGGGGTGTAGAATTTATGGTAATGGAGTATCTAATCATGAAGCTTATTAGTGCCACTGTAACGGGGACAATTAGACATGCAATGGCAATACTGCGGTAATGCACCAATCACTGCAGCGCCTCCCCGTTATTCACAGGGCACAGTGACGTCACAAGGAGACCGAATACGAAAAAATAAAAACTATAAAAATACGCTCGAGCAATTTTTGTCAAATTTTTTTATTGACAGACCTCGTGAAATCACAATATGTCGTTAAAAAGACATAGGTACTATACTTCAGAACAAATAAATAACAAAAAGTTCAATGCACTTTAGGCAGGAACAGCAGGCCTATTCCGGCTCTTTAGTCGTTAATTGTGCGTTAAGCTCCTAACGCTAGAACTACATCACTTGGTCGTTATCTCGTCATTAACAGATCCGGAATAGGCCACCTGCAGTCACTGCACCTCCAAGGTCTTTAAGGGTCCGCTATACCTGACGATGCATTTTTTGCCGCCCATAAGATTAACATTGCGAGCGGCGATTCATTTTCAAGGTTTACCC
The DNA here is from genome assembly GCA_950004255.1 of Mesopsocus fuscifrons. NCBI lineage: Eukaryota > Metazoa > Arthropoda > Insecta > Psocodea > Mesopsocidae > Mesopsocus > Mesopsocus fuscifrons. The sequence continues at coordinate 3,767,138 of OX465375.1, forward strand.
TTGGTTGGAAAGACTCAAAATTTTGCCTGTACCTAGCCCTAACAATGTTCTAGGGAGTGTTCGAAGCAGATTTCCCAATTTCTCACTGGTTTCTTTTATTGCAACTGTTTTGCAAATGCTAGCATCGCATACGTCAAAAAAAGTGCTGTATCTCGAAAACCAGTGAGAAATTGGGAAATCTGCTTCGAACACTCCCTAGAACATTGTTAGGGCTAGGTACAGGCAAAATTTTGTGTCTCTCCAACCAAGGGTAAACCTTGAAAATGAATCGCCGCTTCCAATGTTAATCTTATGGGCGGCAAAAAATGCACCGTCAGGTATAGCGGACCCTTAAGACGTATACCAAGTAGCGTAGGAAACGCTTAACGGGATAGACAATAGTACAGGTTTGTCTCTTAACTAGTCGGGAAGTGACTCACTCTGCCGACCACAAGAGAAAGTCAATTGACACTCTACGGATCTTAAACTCAACACACCAGACAAACTATGTGTAAAAATTCAATGTTAAAAATTAACGCAGAATAGAAAAATGGTATTCACAGTTGCTGATTTTCAGTAAAACTACGCTAAATAGCTATAGTCTCTTAAAAATTGGAATATCATTTCACCAATCCAACTTAACGATAGGATAAATTGTATAAATTTCTAAGCATATGTTTAGCTTATCGCAAGTGCTATTGTAAGGTTTACAGGATGGTTTTCCTTTTCCCAACTATGCCTGGAATATTAATAAAATTTGCGCTATTGTTACTGTACACAAAAATTTGGTTACCCATTATGACGAATACAGTTACTCCAAAATTTCAACATCTTAAAATCCAGATACCTAATTACACCTCATATCTTGACAAATTTCTCCGAAATCAGGAATTCCTAACGAAATTGTTGAGCAATAATTTCGTTTTCAGTGCCTGGCTATATCTGGTATAGGTATACGATGGCTCACCGCCAGGCGGAACTGGATTCGTTATGCAACTGTTCCAGCCGGAGGTACCACCAATACATTTCTCTCCATACCTGCCAAATATTAAGCCCAGGTACATTAGCTTAGTAGCAGGGCGCTGAGTCCTCAGTGAGACGACCCAGGTTCGAGTCACGCTTGGTCGAGATTTTCTTGGTGGACCTTACCCATCGTAGTAGTAGTAGTAGTATTTAGTAGTAGTATTTTTATTATATTTACACAGTTAATTTTACAAATATTTTGCTCCCCTTGAGGTCTAGGACCTTGTATTGGGATGCTTCTTCATTAAATTTTTTAACTCCAACAATGAAGATTACAGTACTACTCTACTCGTAAATATAGGTAACTAAGTATAAGTGTATAAATGATGACTAACTAATTAATTGATTGATGACTACCTATCTATTCTCATAAACCTGCATTGACCATTTTTTTACTGCGAAAATGTATTTTTTAGTTCCACGAAGAGCTTTAATTTCATTAGGTAGGTTAAACAGTTTTAATGCTATAAATAGGGGTGAGTGAAAAGTTATGGATCTGTACCTGGATCAGTACCTTACCCTCCCTGTGGGGGTCACGAAAAATGGCCCTCCCAGAACCTCCAGATCCCAAAAATACCTTAATACCTTCGTCATGGACAATAATAAAATCGAAAAACCACTCAGAGGATGAATGAAGATCAGCTTGAGGAAACCAAAATGGGCGAAGCAGGGCAAACGGCGGAAGAGCTGATGGTTGGGGTGATGTCATTTGAAGAGACTTTACTCCCTTTTGAATTTTGAATAGGCAATTTCATACAGACTTTCTTTTACGAACACTGAAACACATCAGCTTTCCATGGCTTGTCTCAAAAACAAAACCAAAATGATCTATTTCATGGTTCGTTTGGTTTTATCCCCCAAGTAGATTGCAATTTTACTGACTACTTATGATGTTTTTTAATGGAACACACACAGGTTCGAACCCCATCCTATCGAAGTTTTTTTGATCGGCATTCATAACCGATAGATTGTGGGGTGGTTCGGAAGAATCTACAAGAAAAAGTTCGACCCATCTACGAAAAAAGAAAATTTTGTTGTTCGGACTGAGTAGTAGTAAAGCTCCTCGTAAGCTTCAACTTTCATCCAAAGCAAAATATTTATACAAGTCCTAATCCATCGTAACACACAAGTTTTGATACGTAAAACTTCTTCACATTTGAAACAGCGGATTAAAGATTTACATCTCATTTCCACTAGGCTGTATCCTCGAGGATCGCAATCTTCTTAGGAAAAAGTAGCCGCAAACCGAGGGGTTAACCACTCGTTGGGAATCTCGTTGGGAATCATTGAAAATCTTCATGAAATCTCAGGGAATCTTGGAATTTTTTGGAGTGGTTACCACTTCGGGGTTCATCTTCCTATGAATATCGTTGGGAATCTTTGGAAATCTTTATGGAATCTCAGTGGAATCTCAAGGAATCTCTGTAGTGGTATTCCCTTTCTCGAACGCCAGAAAACCCACTCAACTAACACCTTCAAGATTTATTGTAAGAAGATAAGGCACGCCATGATGCAATATATGGAGAACAGTTCTTCTTACAATAAATTTTGAAGGTGTTAGTTGAGTGGGTTTGCTGGCGTTCGAGAAAGGGAATACACCTGCTGGAGTGGTTACCCCCTCGCGCAAACTTTATCTTGCCGTTAAAAGTCCACTAGCTAACGGTACAACAACGCCGCTATCGGGAGGATGGTGAAAGACACTAACTTTTCTTTTCGGAGGATAACGCTATCGTGAACTTTTATAGGTGACACTAAAGTAGACTTTAGCAACTGGTGCAATCCACCCAAGTTTCAGTATAGTTTCATCATAAAAGTTGCCTACATTTCTTTTCGGAACGACAACTCATCAGTGAACTTTCAGGGAACACTAATGTGCACTTTAGGGGCTCGTGAAAGCCACCTTTAAAAGAAAATAAAGAATGAAACTCTTTTTGACACAGCTGCACTGTTAATACCCCAAAGCGCGATAAGATTAGCAACAAGATTGATCACATCCAAAATTAAAGAGCAGAAGAATAGTCTGACAAATTGGGAGATGGCTCTCATACAGGGTGGTTAAAAAAGAAAACACCAACAGGGTGGGACACACATCTTACACTAAATCCATCCTGATTTATGATCGTCTGAAAACAAGCTTCCACAATACATTATGTACAACACAGCCCTGTTTAGCTGACAACATATTCAGCGCTCTGCAATGTCTGACCCCGACCTCCCGCCAACCAATGTATTATTTCGTATTTTCAACGTCTTTTGTAATACCAACGAAAAAAATTATTTTTTGCTCCGGTACAGCTTGCTATAACAAAGTCAATATTACTACAATACAATGCTTCAGATTTTTGTGGGAATCCGGTTAACGACAAATGCGCCTCGTAAATTGCCAGCAAGTTGCGTGCAACTTTCATGAGAGATTCTATTTTTTGTTTTGGAAACTTGAATTAAGGCCGAACATACATTCGCTACTTGTAGAAAGCTTTCTGAGACATGGCTAAAACGTTGCAGCAATATTTCGGTGTTGTCCTGGCAATTTGGAGGTACTAAAGAATACCTTCGATGGGGAACTCTATACCTAGGCTATGTCATCGTTTGCAAAAAATGTGTACCTACTCCCAATATTCTACGGACCTATGGTACTTAGTTAGGGAGTAGGGAGGGAATATTTTTGTAACTAGTGTTTAACAACAAACCACTCCAGAGATTGCATGAAGATTTCCAAAGATTTCCTGAGATTCTCAGCAAGATTCGTGGAAAGATGCACCCGGAAGGGTTAACTACTCCAGTAATTTCCAAGATTCCCTGAGATTTCATAAAGATTTCCTGAGATTCCCTACGAGATTCCTGGAGTGGTTAACCCCTCGCAACAAACACTGAAGTGGAGGAAAGACAACACGGCAGAGGAATCAGACATACGTACGTTCTTAGAACTAAGAAAATAATGTCACAAGAACATCTTACCTTTACACTCCTTTTGCATTTTTAAACCATCCTCCACGCCAAGGGACTTTCGTGTAATACTTGGAAAAGTTGTGCAACAATTCCAAAAAAAACCCTCCGCCTTTTTCACCCCCCCCCCTGCCTCCTTGCTTTTTTTGAGAACGCATTCTTTAAAACGAATTTGCATTATTAAATAAGAATATGGTGGCGGCGCCTTTTGTTGTCAAAGATGTTCAAGATGAGTTTTCAAATAGGTCAATTATTATAAAAAAATTCTGGGAAAAGTTTTTGCCAAAGTTTTGATAAGCTAAGGGTCGAAGATAATTTAAATGGGTAACTTTTCTCACCTCAGCAACATACCTACAATTTTTCTCGAGCACTCAAGGGCCACCATACATTCGTTATTTTTTTACGTTTGGACTTCAAACTTTGTGAGAAAACTATTGGATATTTAAATATTCTGAAATATAATATGTATTTTTAACGTCATTACTCATGAGATGAGGCTATGTTGCGATAGTTCGATCGAGTGATTTTTGTCACCAAAAAAACTGTCCAAAATTAACACATCGTGAGATCACAACATAGCCTCATGAGTAATGACGTTAAAAAGACATATTATATTTCAGAATATTTAAATAAAGACTACTATCCCTCCCCACTAACCATGCGTCCGGGGATGTCAAATCGCCAGAGCGGCCGTCCAAAACGCAACGCATGTGGCCATCATTAAATTCTTTCACCACTGAGAAATTGTTGAAACTTCTGTAAGCCCTAAGACTTGTGAGTTTCCGATACGTGTTTGGGGGGTGTTTTTTCTTTGACGAAGGGTGTAGTTTTATGCTTGTCCCTTGACCGGCTATAGTTCATCGTTAGGGAGCTTCCTCCACGGGACGTGCCCAAAGTTCCAATACACCCCCTCCCTACATTTATATAAATCGAAACCAAAGGTAAATCATAAAAAAAACGTTTGTTTGTCTCCTCTTCTTCAACTTTTAACTTTAATTCCATGACATTTGTTGTCAATACGGCTGCATCTGAGCAGCTGAAGCAAGCGAAGATAAATAAATATGTATTGTTCCTTCGAAAATCTGCGAATCATAATTGTCGCTTCAGTTCAATGCGGGCTACCTGCTTGAGAAGTCGAGACTACTCGGCGGCAGTTCGTATTGTTAAAATGAGGCTATAGTAATAATTGGGCTGAAATTTCAATACAGATGTAATAATTGTTGTAATTTCTGGCTCTCTAGGTGGATTTCATAACCGTCTGCTTGAGATTCAAGCGCTCTTCTTGTCAGCGACAGTGGTCTAACCTCAATTGACTCCTTTCAAATCTAGAGAGGTTATACATATTCTCTTACCGCCCAGTTATCACCTATTTAACACCAATTTGGTGTGCGTAAAAAAGTTCTAAGTCCTATGCAAAGTTGTCGGATCACAGACGCCAATCTGAAGCCCAAAGTAGAATAATCACGAAGACTCCGACAACCCCAGATCGCCCGCATATTTATAAGATGGGTCGAGGGGCAGTTTATTCTTGAAAATGGCGTTAAGTTGCGATAAAAAATGACGGACAACCCCCGCAACTTCCGACTGCAGCCCAAATTCATTCCAATAAAAGCTGATCTACCATCGACCCCGCCGGAAATTGCATCATCTTTAACACCCTTATCCATAGCTTATCGATAGCTGAGTGGTCTAGGGGGTTGCTTTTCGAGGAACACTGACAGGGTTCGATCCCTATCGTATCAAAGTTTTTCTATAATCGGCGTTCACCTCTGTTTAGCGTCTTATGTGAAATGTATACCGAGGCTGTGGTGGTTCGGAACCCACCTAAAACTCCTCATCCCCACGATAGATAGTTCTTCAAACTATAGGCTATAGTCCCTCCCACCCCTCTAACAAGGTAATTGCCAAAAAACGTTTACGAAATTTTCAACCACATTTCATTGCATAATAAAGTTGGCCAACTCCGATAACCGATATTATTGCCAGATCCGTGTATGCAAGTTACATTATCTTAGTATGACGCATACGAGAAATAGGAAAATCCCACAATGGGCTAACGCAGGCACGCGCCTTCAAACCAATTGTATAAGAATGAAAGTATGGCGTGCCTAACATAACTGTAGAGGGCAAGGGGGGTCACTATACGAGTAGAGAACATTAGATGTATACAACAGTACGTGATAAATAGGAACTCATTCGCGTAAAATTATCAAAAAGCCAAGAAAATGAGATGCAGCTTCGTCAAAATTTCGCCCCGTCTATAAATACCTTTTTCTCAGTCATTTAGTTAGTGGCTGAATTTCTTCCTACTCTTTAAAGCCCAGTACAATAGCAACCCGCGTACCTATTGGTGCTTAAAGCCCATACCCTTGGCCCGAAGGTACAGAAGTTAGTTAAATAATACGGGGATTCGAACTTGGGACTTCCGTCGTGAGAGTCCATGAAATAACACCTCTACAGGCTGTGGAGGCCTCAGAAAATATGAATAAATGGCATCGTGCCCTGGCGTATACCTAGGTACCTGTTCCCTGCCAGCGATAGGAGAGAAAGTGACCCAGGAAGCCCTGGACCTGACCTTACTCGTGTCAGGAACTGGTTCGATAAGTATTTAGGTACTATCCCCAACCAGTGACAGTGGCGTGTTTAAAACAATTGCAGCGAGGGAAGGTACCCCATAGATTTCCCGCCATTTCTTCAGTTGAGGCCGAGAGAAAATTTTTTATATTTCCTTTAGTCGAAAGGAACAGTATACCCACACGCTAACCTACAATATAAATTCCGAAAATTCCTCAAAATCTCTCTTCTTTTTTTTCAGTCATGACCGGGACCAACCCTTCACATTCCAAATCGGGTCTGGCCAAGTGATCAAGGGGTGGGACCAGGGGCTGCTTGACATGTGCGTAGGGGAGGTTCGCAAGCTGACCATCCCTCCAGAGCTGGGCTATGGAGACCGAGGAGCGGGCAACGTCATCCCTGGTGGAGCCACCCTCACTTTCAACGTGGAGCTGGTCAGCATCGGTGACGCACCCCCCACCACAAACGTCTTCAAAGAAATCGACGCTGACGCTGATAAGCAACTCTCAAGAGAAGAGGTGAGAATTGCTGTATTTTGATTATTTTTCGGAATCAGAAGACTACAAAAAGGATGGGGAAAAATAATGTGACAGAGGAAAGTGCTGGCAGTTTTTTGTTCTGGACATAACATACATTTTTATAGTGATGTTAATAAGATATATTATATCCCAGAAGAAGAAAAAAATCCAAGAGATTCCTCAGAAAGATGCCATTAAAAAAAGTAAACAAACCAAACTGATTGGTCAGAGACAGACTGCAGGTTAGCCGAACATCCATACCTACCAGCAGAAAATTGGGTGGGTGCCATATGATTCGAACCTTGGACCTTACACAGGTCACAGAAAAATAAAAATTTACCTTATTTACTTGAAACTTGGCGGAGCATGGACCCCAAAAAGAAACATAGTACATGGCAGAGAAAAGTCTTATACGTTTAAAATTCGTACAGTACCATTCATATGGAGATGAAAGAACCGAATAAAAATACAGTTAGGAAGATAAAGCAGGGCTTACGTAGACAAGGGGTTTGTTTGAGAAAGCTGTTGTTGAAAACGAGTGTCAATGAAAGTTTTATATAAACGTGGAGGAGCAGCCTCGCGGGACGTGGGATCCTCTGTCAGCTCTCTACTCTCATACGCTTCTTTTAACACGTTTTATTTTTACCCCTTTTCTTTTAGGATTTAAAGGACAGTTTGTCGTTGTCTCAAAAAGACATTACATTTCTCTGGAGGGGAGAGCTTGAGTAGGTTGCGCCAAACGTCACAGCCTTTGTTTTGCTTTACATACTGCTATAACGCCCCACTGGGTCACTTTAGGACTCTCCCTAAAAAGAGTTAGGCACACTAAAAGATCTCGATTTGAGAGGCCTATACCCAGGCTTGATGGGTACCTGGTCTTCACTGCCTGAGGAAAAGGGGAAAAATTCGACAGTCGGGCGTCGGGCCCAGGCTACAGCGCCACAGAATTAATTTTTTAGTTAATTCCGCAGTTGTCTGGAGCTGGGAGAAAGGCTGGTCCGAGATCAGCAATCATCTGAAGAATGCCGGTGTTCACTGATAAAGTTGTTCCAATAAAAAATAAATTGTCTGAATTCTAGGTGAGTGCTTATTTGAAGAAGCAAATCGAGGCGGCCAGCAAAGCAGACGAAACGGCGGAGTCAGAAGAAATTAAGCGAATGCTTGATGGTCACGACAAACTGGTCGAGGAAATCTTCCAGCATGAGGATAAGGACAGGAACGGGTTCCTCTCGCATGACGAATTCTCAGGCCCAAAGCACGACGAGCTTTAGGGAAAAACGAAAAGACTCTAAAATGAAGGAACGACCCTAAAGTATTCGATACTGTGTCACTGCTAGATGAAGAAATACACAAAAAAAAGTCAAGTGCCAATGAGAAGCCAAGAAAGGTTCAAACCTACCAATACAAAACTTAGGTACTGCTGATGTGAAACCTTCCGGAATGAACAATATTCGTGTGCCATGGTGCTATCAAAGCTCAATTAACTACGACTTGTGTGAGAATGCAGAATTTCTGATTGCAATTACTGAAAGTGTTCAGTGAATATTGATTTTTGTCGTTATCTGTATACTGTTACTCTATATGAACCTAATGTAACCAGGTTACTGGAATCTCGTAATGTACACTATACTAGAAGTACTTGCTTCTTCAAGTAGCGCACCTTGCCATGTAATATACGGCTCAGACAGAAAGACCTTGCACACTTACATTTTTACTTGTACCTATTACCGAGATGTGCTAGTTAAGAAACGATTCGCCATGCGTTTGGTTCTCCTCTTTTCCTCCTCTGGAAATAATGAATAAAAAATTTAAGGGTCCGCTATACCTGACGGTGCATTTTTTGCCGCCCATAAGATTAACATTGCGAGCGGCGATTCATTTTCAAGGTTTACCCTTGGTTGGAAAGACACAAAATTTAGCCTATGACTAGCCCTAACAATGTTCTAGGGAGTGTTCGAAGCAGATTTCCCATTTGTTTTTTACTGGTTTTCGAGATACAGCACTTTTCTTGAGGTAGGCGATGCTAGCATTTGCAAAACAGTTGCAATAAAAGAAACCAGTGAGAAATTGGGAAATCTGCTTCAAACACGACCTAGAACATTGTTAGGGCTAGGTACAGGCAAAATTTTGTGTCTTTCCAACCAAGGGTAAACCTTGAAAATGAATCGCCGCTCGCAATGTTAATCTTATGGGCGGAAAAAAATGCATCGTCAGGTACAGCGTCCTCTTAAGTAAAAGAATAACGAACTGACTTTTCGAGATGAAAGTTACGAGGTCTGCCGGAGCACCCAAAATTTTTGGTTCTCTGAATTTCGCTTCTGACACCAGATTGTCGTGAGTTATCCAAAAGCAAGGGCTTTTCGTCTTGAGCAGTGTATTAATGGCTATGTTTTCCGTTATAGGTGAGCGAATACTTGAAGAAGCAAATGCTTCCAGAGGGAGGGAGTAGCGAGGACCAGAAAAAGGCGCTGGAGGAGCACAACAAGCTCGTCGAGGAAATTTTCCAGCATGAGGACAAAGACCGCAATGGATTCATCTCTCACGATGAATTTTCCGGACCAAAACACGACGAGCTTTGATGGGGGGCCCCGGGGTCCTGACCCCAACAATTATCCATAGTGGATTTGCTTTACGCCTTGTTAGGTTTTTCTTTAGAAGACTTACGCCTTTTTTCCTGTCCGCATTGTTCTCACCCTATCGATATCAGCGATGGAAAAGGGAAACGATTTTTGTAGCAGCTCGAATTCTGATTTTTTTTAAGTTCGAAATTTATGTTCCATAAAAACATGTAGACTATTAGAAACACTAAAAACCAAAGAAGGAACCAATCAGAATTCAAGAATCGATCAAAGTTACCTCAGTGATCAAATAATTTGGAAGCTCTCTCTCCCTTTAGTAATAAGTTATCACAATTGTGTCTTAACGGCAGATAGGTAATCAAAATACTAATAGTCAATTTCAAGCATTCTTAAAAAGTACGTTTCATTCTGTTACAATTCAACTGCTTTTAAATATAACCAACAAAGAACAAAAACGCAGCTTATGAACGCACATTACATATCAGCGCATTTTGTACTTTTGCTGTCTCAAGTTCATTTGTTATTTTTGTTCTTCGACTTGAGAAATCATTGGTGCAAAATTTTCCAGCCTTGCACTCTTGAAAAAAAGAGATTGAAGACTTTTAATTTTTGTACCTTCTAGCGTACGAGTAAAGTACTGTTTCCTTCGTTTTGTACAAAAAAGTTAATAAATTATAAGAAAAAATGCAAAATATAGGTAATAATGCACCTTTATTATTCCCTGCTCTTCCAACAATTCTGTTAGCTAATAATAGGTGAATATTTATAAGCCAAGGCCCACAAATTAACCAGGTTGCTATCTGACCAATCATAACCCTTAGCCTGCACAAGCCCTATGATTGGTTATGTCGCAAGTCACCTCATAATTTACTTTCAAATGAGGGATTGCATACTCTGGGTATAAAAAAGACACCAAATTCTATTTCAAATATCTTAAACCAGTCCATCAACTAGCGATTTTGTGCGATTAATCGAAAAATGGAGTTTCAAATTTTCCAATGTCTTATCTACTAAAAACTTTTACAACAGTGCTTTCATGCCCTTAACAAATCGGATTCATGTAAGCGGGAAATTGCAAACGATAAGGTAACTTTGACTAATCTGACTAGAACATTTAATAAATGGCACATTTGGCACTTTAGTTGGTAGGTAAAGCAAGAACCCTTTCATCGGAATGTGGGAGAAATTAATGCATAGCAGTCAACAACACAAGATAAAAACATAGGTCAGTAGGGATAGAGAACAGAAAAAGAAAGAAAGAAAAATAAAGTCATAATCACGTACCTTCTGCGGTGAGCTAGCGGCGAGAGACAGCCTCCTCAATCATAAGCTGGCCACAAACAATGCATCCTGGAATGGCAGGCGGGCATCCACAGAAAAAACTGCCATTCCGGGGATGCCAACACACCATAACAGCCGTCCGGGACGCATCGATGTGGCCAACAGAAGTGCTGTAGGCAGAATAGTGGTAGGCTGATGCTGCCAGCAATCCGCCCCATAGTCAGCCACGAGATTGGGGATAAAGCTTGGACTGTCACTTTAGGCGCGAAGTCTGAAGCACTTTGTGGATGGTGGCACGGCATAGTGGGCACAGCGGTAAGTCGGCGCAGGACGCGCAGCAACACATGTGGCCGCAAGGCAGGAAAATTGCATTCACCTGCGAAACAAACAGATTAATCTTAGTGTGCGTGATACGGCCTCAATAGCCGAGTGGACTAAATGGTCGACTTTTGAGGAGCAGTGAGAGCCGGGTCACACCGGTTCGATCCCGATCCTACCAAAACGTTTTTCTGCTCGGCATTAACCTCTGATATGTTCAGCATGTCAAGTGAAATGTATATCGAGGCTGTGGTGGTTCGGAACCCACCTAAAACTGTAGGTCCCCATCGTTTACTCGATGGCTGGGGAGCTGGTATTTGGTAGTGCTGCCAGCTGAGCACAATGGATAGTTCTTGAAAACGGTCTAGTTGCTGGGCTTGTCCCCCCCAACCCTCAGCTAGTGTGCGTGATGAAAATTTTCTACCCTAAAGGATCTAGCAGGTCGTTTGATCTTATATTGACTCTGAGTATCAATTTTGAAAATTATCCAGCATTTCATATAGGTCTCTCTCTCTCAATTAGGTCGCTTAGAGAGGTTTTCGAAAAAGAGGCTTCTGTGATATTTTGCAGTGCCGTCATATTTTTTATTTCGTTCTAGAGAGGAGTAAAAAGCATAGTGGAGATAGGGTTTGTCAAGGGACATAGCGTTCGTTGGTTATAAGGAGGTTTTCGCTATAGAGATAGTGTCGTTATAGGGAGTAACCACAGTAGGATGTATCTTGGCGTCCCTCGGGGTACTTTTGGTGTAAAAATGAACACTGCACTATCTGCAGCGTTCTAGAAAAGTGTCCTAGGTGGCAATTTAAGCAATTTTTATACCTAGTAAAAAAATTACCCTGGCGAGGGCTATATGTTACTTATGTTTAACTTATGAGCAACTCACTGGTTTCAAAAGTTCCGAGTTAACAAAGGCTACCATTAGAACTTACAGAATTGTCCAAGCAGACGACACACTCCTCCTCAGACCTAGCAACACAGCTAGAGGACGCCAAGCTTTGCGAGCTGCTGCTGGTGGACAGGGGTGGTGCGCTCGCCTCGTATGCGTTTACAGGAGCACTCGGCACTGAGTCACACCCCTCGAGGTAAACTCGGAACGCCTTCAGAACCAGAAACCGATCGTCGGGGTCTGTTACCCCTGCCTATAAAAGGAAATAGAATCAAGGGTAAATAAACAACTTACACAACTGGCACCAGAGTGAGTTTTAATGTCCATTTTCTGAGGCTACCTGCTGCTCTGCTATTGATCTTGATCGCTATCTCGGGCGTTAGCAAAGTCGTTAGCTTGGCATTAACAGATCGGTAATAGACCTGCTGGTATCAACAATGGGCTGAGACATTTTTTTAGTAGGTACTTTTTCTTCTGAAATATAATAATCAGAAACCACTTCACCATTTTGAAAAAGGACATGTTTTACTAAACTCTTGCAGTATCCTCAACACAGCTTCCTTGGAACACATCGCTGACACAGACTGTTTATTCTCATATATCTTTACACAGTCACCTACCTCAAGGAGATCCGTGTCCCCGACAGCAGCGACAGACAACCGACTAGTCACTTGATTCGCAATAAGAGGCAGATAGTGCGCAACACCGTGTATCGCTAACTCCTGATGAAGTCGCCCATCGACAGCCTCCAGGGTCTGCACGAGCTGCCACGACGTGGAGTCCAGCAGCCTCTGGTACTGCTCCAGCCAGAATGCCTCGCTCGGGGCCTCCTCCCGAGCCCCTTCCATTCTCCGAAGGGCTGCCACCAGCTCCGAACGGCGTGCCTGTTGCTGCGCGAACAGCTCCATCAACAGTTCCGTTAATGACACACGGCTGACGGACAGGTCCATCTAAATAACAGAATGGAATACATTTCTCTACTTCCGCACCTCAAATTACGTGGAAACACGGAAAGAATCAATCTTAATTTCTCATCATAATATTTTGATATTAAACCCTGGTTCCTGATTAATTTCTGAATTTATACATGCACTCACCATATGATCCTCCTGTTGAAGCTTTCTCCGTGCTATTTCAACCTGTGTCAACTCAGCAAGTTGCCGTTCAACCAAGGCGACCTGAACAAAATTCAGTTCAAATGTAAAAAATATTTCTGAATGGAGAATGGGAGGCAAAATTCGAAAAACTTTGATTGGGATCGAACAAACGAACAAAGGAAACCATCCAGACAAATGGGCCACCGAGGCAGTGTGACTAACCTGCTGAGCTAAACTCCAGCTGCGCGCATCGCTCTGCTCCATCAGCGATGCCACAGCAGCCTTTTGCATTTCTTCGTCTGCCAACAGAGCTTCCATCAGTGCCCGAGAGTCGTTGCGCGCTTTATCAGCCAAGGCTGCCAACTTGCCGGACAGCTCCGACTCTCTACAACAGAGTGTACTTGTACAAAAGAACACCAGTAACTACCTGTATTCTTCCCTAGTTTCAAGATCTATCTATTTTACTAGACCGACAGCTTTAGTTACCACAAGCCAGCCAGCAAAATAAGATGGAGGACCTATAGTTATGAGGAGGTTCGGAACCGCCACAGTTGGTGTACAAATATAATTATCTTGACAGTTCTTAGCCTGCGAATTCATGATTATGTAATTTCAAAGTCGGTGTACACGTCAAATAAATTTGACAGTTCTTAGCCTGCGAATTCATGATTATGTAATTATAGAGACGGTGTACATGTCAAATAAACTTGACAGTTCTTGGCCTGCGATTTCATGATTATGTAATTTTAGAGTCGGTGTACACGTCAAAAAAATTTGACAGTTCTTAGCCTGCGAATTCATGATTATGTAATTTCAGAGTCGGTGTACACGTCAAATAAACTTGACAGTTCTTAGCCTGCGAATTCACGATTATGTAATTTCAGAGTCGGTGTACACGTCAAATAGACTTGACAGTTCTTAGCCTGCGAATTCACGATTATGTAATTGTAAAGTCGGTGTACACGTCAAATAAACTTGAGAGCTATAGTACAAGTCAGGCTGGGAGCATACCGATAAGCCATAATCTCTTGCAAATCTAGGGCTGATCAAAACTTCTTTTTGAGCAGGGAAATATCTGCTCAGGGTCGGATTGGCATTTTTAGCGTATGGTAGGATATGGAATCCAAATCCGGATCGGTGTCAACTGAAAATCTTCAAGAAATTATGAATAATCGGTACGCTCCCAGCCTGACTTGGACTATAGTACTTAATAACACTTCATTTAACTTACTCAGATATCCAGTTGAGAGCAATTTGATTCCTTTGAGCTTCATACTTGCGGAACTTTTCGGCTTTCATTACCTCTTCCTTCACTAGTTCATTCATAGCGTCTAAAAAAATTATTAAGAAATTTGTCAAATGCTACCAACCCTCTGTACCTACTTCTGTCCACATCAGAAATAAGACACAGAGCAACAGGAAAATTAAGACCACAAAAGACCAACCTAGAACCTTTGACTTTTCAATGGAAGTGGATTGTGAATGAATCTGAAACAGAAGCTGTTCCTCCATCACCCGCTCCTTTTCCGACATTTCCGTCATTTGCTTCTGTATTTTTCTAGAATTTTCTAGAATATTTTTTACTTTTTTATTCACATTTTCTTCAACTGCAAAAGAAAAATACTTATTAGTTAGATTCCTAGATTCCTAGTTAGGATTCCAACTAAAGACTTCAGGCAGATATGGTATACAAGTCTGAATGTGAACCTGGGTCTCCTGGTGACGTCATGTCTCACTAACTCACCAAGACAAGAGCACCCTTGGGGTGTATTTTTTGGTCGATGCCATGGAGAAGGGGGAGGAGGAACCTCAGAGACCTACCTTCAAGGCACTGCAGAATTAATTGACTTCGTTCGGCGTCTTTTCGTTCCTGAATTTTGAAAAGCTCTCCTTCAAGATCCTCCTGCATTATTTTGATGTCCTCAACCAACTAAAATGAAATTTTTTAAATTAGTTATCCGACCATTTCCAACGAAGAACACCAAATAAGAGTGACAGCGAACTGATTTGATTTTTCGGACAGAAACAATACACACCTTACTTCTTTTACTCTTAATTTCTTCTTGAATTTGATGCTCCTTACCCTGATTTTCATCAGCAATAATTTTTTCCCAAGCCAGTCTCTCGCTTTTCTGGACTTCCTGAAAGCAATTACCAACTTGAGGGTGTGATATGTATACCTAATTGCCCTATGCCTAACGTCCTACCTTCCTATATTAAAAACGACTTATAAGTGTGTAGGGCCCTCTGGGAGATCCTGCTTTGGGCCCATACTTGAACTGATGTAACATAATGATAAATAAGATACGTAAAATAAAAGCCATGCTCATAATATTTAAAAAAATCTCCAGTCAAAAGTACTTATCAATGGCAATATGCATAGTTATTGCTTATTATTTATTGTGAGAAATAGTTCAACCAAAGACGTACCTTACGTTCCTCTATCTGCTTCAGTTTTTCCTAAAACACATATTACAAATAGCTACAACATCAAAAGGATAGAAGCAATAACAGCTAAAGAAAAAGCGTTAGAAAGTCAGGGGCGCGACCACGAGTGCGTTTTATTGAAACACTGAGTGGGAAATTACTACGGCAAATAACGCAGAACTTTCTTGGGGTCTAAGGACGGATTTTCCCGTCTGTAGCTTTCCCGTGATATGTAGGCAAGTAAGAATTTTTTTGAATAGTCCTACAGCGGGTTTGTCACTACCAGTTATGGTGGATTTTTTTAACTCGGAATTTTCACACCCAGTGAGGTGACACATGACTCTTGCCATGACTGGCCAGGATCCAAAGTTAAAAAAACCCAACGTTAGGGGCATGCTACTTCGACTACGGACATACGGGTTAAATAATTGTAACAATGATTGACGGTTACCTGAAGTAAAAAGTAGTCTGTGTCAGATTTGATATCTGTTCTTTCGATTATATCACTTTCAGGCGAAACAACTCCACGCTCTGAAACAAATAAGAAATATAATTTGATGGCCAAACGATCATACGTTTTTATAATCACTGTTCGGTAACTGTTTCACCAATTCATGTAAAATTCTAGATCTAGGATATACTATAGAAGGGAAGGAGGCACGGAAGGGGGACGTTGAATCATTACCTGCGGCCAAAAATGAAATTATTGCTTTCGTTCCTGATGAAACGACCTCAATTGATGGAAATTGAAGGATCGGGTCGACAAATAAATTTTGCAGCCGCAGCAGGCTCCCCAGCTCAACAGGCAGCGTCGTGGCTTGCGGGTTCTCTCGAATATCCAACGTCTGAAGTTCCGTACATCGTCCAATCGCCACGGGAATTTTCTTCAGTCTATTCCTCGCCGCATTCAAAACTTTCAAACGTTTGAGCTTTTCAATTGTGTCAGGCAAAGTAATGAGCTGATTATCACTTACATTTAAGTTCTGGAAGAAAAAAGAAAGGAATCAGTAGAGAAATACATTTTGGGTAGTTCACTTATATCTGCTTTAGAACGGCAATGAACTTACCTCTAGATTAACAAGGGCACATATGTCATCAGGCAGCTTACACATTTTATTACAATGAAGATCCAAGACTTTCAACATTATTAAGTCTAGCAAGGCACCACCATTGCTTAGAGACGTCAGCAAATTGTTCTGAAAGAGATAAAAGAGATGAAATGGGAAGAGACTATCGCCTAACCGTCCGAGAGGCGATGAAGTCCTAACCAACCCTGAGCTCTACCTATCACCTCTCTGCAGTCAGGAAAAGACCTGTTACTGCTCTCCAGAGCCAGGGCAAGATATGCTGTACAAAAGAAAAGAGGTAACAGGTTCTGGGAGAACCCAGAGTTGGAATATTTACCAGGTTAGCGTTCGGAACACTTACCTGAAGAAACAATGCCTCTTTACGAAGGACTTTGCACAGGGAAAAAACCCCCGAAGGAACTGACTTTAGGTTGCACTCAGACAAGTCAAATATTGGCTCTGGGGTTTCCCGAGCGACACACAATTTTCTTTCCAGACGAGCCTTGTAATCGACGTTTTCTTTGCTTTTAAAGAAATTGAAAGGCATGGTAAAACGTCAGATAACAACGACGCAGTGTCAGAGGCCAAGTTTCTACTTAATAAGTAGGTAAATTGCGATCGATGGGTGCGGTCTGTCGGTCTCCACAACAATATTTCCCCTTCACACCAACAAAAGGTCATATAGCTTTCATCTGTGTTTATACTTTCTCAACTACAATACACAATAACGTCAGAGCTTCAGAGGCAAATTAAAAGATTGGCCTGATCACGAGTTTTAGAATCTGATTGCAGCATCGACTGTAAGACATTCAAGCAAGCGATTATTTGAAGCTGAAATCATCAGTAAAGTATATTTTATAAAAGCAGTTTATATAAAACATTTTTATAATTAAATAATTCGTTTTTTTACAAGATTAAGAAATTTTATTGTTCAGATTTGTTTACATAACAAACACCATTTTGATTTTCCTTAAATAAGTCCACAGATAAAAAAAAAATAGATTTAAAAAATCAACTTTTATTATTTATTGAACAACTTTAATAAAATGTTAAATTTATTTTTAGTTATATTTTATATTGATATAAGTAAAAATAAAATGTATGTAAATCTGACTACAAAAAAGGTTGAACTTGTTGTTAAGTATCTGTGGTCACTGTCCAAGCAGACGACAAAGACCCAAAATGAAACGATCAACAAACAAGTCTCAGATGAAATCTGTCATCGCAAACAATATGTTTCGGTAGCGAGCCGTGACGGAACTCGTGCGGGTAGTAGCCAGTGTTATATTTAAACCAGCCAGTTAATTTAAACAGAAAATGCCACTAAAAACTCCTAACCTTTTGTATATTTCCGTAGTATTGATCGTACTGTTGTGCTGTTGTGAATCCATGCCGCCAAATCACTTATACAGAAATCTTATAGATGGCAAAGGCTTGTACGACGAAAACGACAAGGTTGTGATTTTGAACTCTACGAATTTTAAGAGCAAGATATTTGGTACAAATAATGCCTGGGTTGTGGAGTTCTACAACAGTTGGTGTGGGCACTGCTTCATGTTTGCACCCAAATGGAAAGCCCTGGCTGCTGATATTTATGGTAAGTAAACTGGTTACATAACGACGAAAGATACCGAATTGCTGATTTAGGTGTAAAAGCTAGAGGGGCTGCCGCGGTGCAGTGGTCAGAGCGCTAAGGTCGAAGGTCCCGGGGGCAAATACCAGGTTCATCAAACTTTTTGTTAAAGGGTGGAAGTAAGTAGGTATTTACCCAACTACTCACCTTGATTGGTAGGTATGTACCACCCGATATCTTCATCTCTATCTCTATCCTACCCTTATTTGTATATTTGGACCATCTACCTCTACTTACTTGTAACTTGGCAGAACTTTGCGACTGGGTTTCCATGTCTGTATTACCAGACCAATAGGCAAATGCCTATTGAAGGAGATAGAGAGAATGACAGTGAGAGTGATAGTGAGAATGATAATTTGATAAAACGAACACCCCGTCGAAGAAGATTTCAGGACTGACAACGCTGTGCAACAAAAGAACCCTAGCTGCTGTGGGGGTTTCTCAGCATGTAGCTTTTATATCTATACGGAAGTGAGTTTCATTTGGTGTCTATGGACTATCGTGACCCGCGTTCGCATCCGCGCATTAATGAAGTATTGAGTGAGCCCTGAGTGGTAATAGGTGGGATGCAGATTCATGCCATGAATATAGTGATAAAAGCTGGGTGATTGACGGTCATAATGGGGTCACTGAATTAGTTAAATGCTTTGCAGCAGCAGCGACAGCACCCTAGCTGCTGTCTAGTTCCTTCCTGTTCAGTCTCCCTTTGTCACTTGGGTGGTAGATAGTTCGGTCATGAGTCCCTACAGTGAACATTATGTCCTACCCTATTCAACAGAGATTCGCTATGTGGACGTTGGGGGTCCTTTAGCGTTATTTATGGTGGTAGGTACTGGAAATAGACCTGTGAAGCCAAGCTTCTATTAACAACCGGAGATAGAAGACAATTCCAGGTTCAAAATTCTACCAGATGTGCTGGATCAAATAAAAAAGAAGTACCTGTACTATCCGAAGTATGACTTCTCTTTTTGTAAAAGACATGCAGAACACCTGAATGATTTCCGCGGTAAATTCCTCGTTAGTGTATGAACACTTGCATCTATAGGTACCTATATCTAGCATTGTGTCCTTGAGCTTGAGGTATGCTCTCGTCATTGCACAGTGACTTGCGAGAAACTAATCATTTTTCACGGACTTCCCGGCAATATTCCGTGCTGGCACATGAACATTTTTTGCTGTTATTATAGGAACGTTTCTTATTTTGAAAAATGTTTCCTCTCCATGTAGAACGGTAGCTTTAGACGTTGCTCTGAGAACCCCAGAGTTACAATAGCCCCGGAGGTCTGTTCAAAACCAGACCCCTCGATGGACAAGTCATCTGACTAAGTAGTTGGTTCCCTAGCATTCTTAAACATAAAACATGAGAGTTTCCAGTGGAGGTTTCAGTAAATATTTAACTTACACACTGAAAATTCGGGTTAAGCTAACGAGCGCTTCTGAGAACTATCGAACCCACCTTGTTTCTTCTAGAATATAATAAGAAGTCAGCTTTAGAGGAGCATCCCATTCTCGCCATGTTTTTCTGATCGGCATTCACCTGTGATGTGTTCGACATTTCAACTGAAATGTATATCGAGGCTGTGGTGGCTCAAAACCCACCTAAGTAACTGGAGCTGTGGTGTTTGTTAACCCACCCGATACATACTATATGGTGTTAATTGATTCATTATACTTCAGAACAATAATTTTATCTTTTCACCTCTAGATTGGAGAAAGGTAGTGCAGCTAGCGGCTCTAGACTGTTCCACTGAAGAGAACAACCCTACCTGTAGGGACTATGACGTCATGGGTTACCCTACCCTCAAGTTCTTCCCCGCACAGGCGCCGCCGACAGCGCCCGGCACGGAGATACAGAGGGACGCCATTGGCATGGGGAGTCCGCCAGAGCTGGAGCGCGCCATTGTTGGAATCCTACGAAAGGTAATGGGATGACTGTGCTATTTGGACGCTATTGGGGACGGTCGTTATCGGAATTACCGTGTTCTTTTATTCGTAATAGATGTTGGCAGGTAAGGTCACCAGTAGCGTATCCAGGGGTTCAAACTTCCCGCCCCCTCTCCGAAATCTAGGGAAAATAGGGAGGGAAAAAACAACCCCTCAAATAGCTACCGGTTGGGTATAAAACCTATGGAGCTTGATCAGAGCCGAAGAGAAGTTGACCGAAGCCAGTTGAGCAGCGGGGAAAATATTGGTCACACCAGGATGCGAACCCGAATCTCTCAGGACATAAGCCGGCCTCAGAGGCACTACAAGGAATAAACTACCTGCGTTTGCGACAGTTGTAACTAATTGACGTGCTTACAGTATATGTATACGTTTGTCTGATTGACTTCCGGTTTGTGAGAACGGTTACGGACCTGGTTTTTATTTCACCTGTGACGAGCATGAGACCATTTATATTGTTCATGATTTATGTTCTACCTATAATTACGTCTGTGGCGTCACACAGATTCTAAGTGAGCTGAAAGCGTGAAGTTAGGAACTAGATCTCCCTTACTGCTGGCATAAATTTTCAGCAGGTAGCAGGATTCCAAACCACTAGTGATCGTTTAGGTATACCCACCCCGCTATTTGTCTTCGTTTTTTCTGCACACGTTATGAGGAAACTATTTGATTTTTGTCACCAAAAAAATTTGCCCGAAATTAACCGATCGTAAAATCACCACAGAGCCTGTTTATTTGGACCGTTTACAAGACATATTATATTTCAGAAAATTTAAATATCCAATTGTGTCCTCATAAAATGTGCAGAAAAAGATCGCCCTTAAACATTTCTTGTGATTTTAGGAGCAGGTGGAGGGGCGAGGTTCTCACTGGCCGAACATCACCCCTCTTCGCAGCAGTGACTTGAGCCCAGTGCAGTCTGACGCGGTGCGCTACGTCTTCTTTGTATTTGAAGATACCGACAGTTCACTCGGGACCGAGCTTATTCTCGATATGTCCCAAGTCGACGGTGTCGAGATCCGGACTGTGCTCAGTGAAAATGAGGTACAAAGTTATGAGCCGAATGATTCTTCCGGTAGGGAAATGAACAAAAGCCCTACATTATATGAGGGTCACCTCGCCATTTCATTGTATAATATTACATTAAATAGTGTAAACAGACTGCTCTTTACAGTATTTGTTGCTATGAACAGGCAAAAGTTACGGAAAAACAAAAGGTTAAAGTGACATGTTTTGCCATTATGTAGAACGTAACTGTGGTTAAGTTTCCTGTCATTATCAAGGTAAATTCTGAATCAGACTTCGGTTTAATCGCGGAATTAATCCTTTGTTGATGCCGGTATCACTGATTGTAGCAATATTGGATCACATTAGCCAAGATTATGTAGGTACCTATTGCTCTTATCGCAGTTCATACCACAAACCTATGAAAATCCACTGCTTTCAAGGTTGTCCTGAGAAAATTGTCGTTAAAATTGGTGTTAAGGATTGGCCGATCAGAAAACGTGTATTTGGTAGAGGAGTGGTTGGTGTCAGCCTTTGCCTACACCCTTGACCACGTTTTTTGAATTCAGTTAGTTATACCTGTACCTAGTTTTTTCTTCTCTTTGTGAATGTCGGCCTCTGACCTACCTAAGTGATCAGGGGAGCCTCGGGATTTACCCACCCGCCTCTTAAAGAGGAAGAAGACTATCTTATTCGCTACGCAATTATTTGCGGCGAAAGATTTCGAGTAATCTACTGACTGATCTACTATAACTTTTCCGTCTATTTTTGCAGGCTCTCGCGCGCACCCTCGGTGTGCATCGTTTCCCGAGTATAGTGCACGTCCCGCACGGCCATGCAGAGCCCGAGCTACTTCATCCCAGTGAGCCCACGCGTGAGGGCTTTCGGCTCGCTGTACGGGCTTTCCTATCCGCCAAGGGCGTAGCCCTGCCCGAGGAGGTGCCCCCCGCGCTTCCATCAGCAGTGCCTGCCCCTGATTTGGGCGAGCTTATGCGCCTGAACCACGCCAAGACGCAGCTGAAGGCCATCAAAGAGAAGGGCGATGTTGTCTTCCTTGCAGATCTAGAAACGGCGCTGCGCTACATGCTCCAACATGAAGTGCCTAATAGAAAGGTACGTTCTGCTGATGAGAATTTGAGGTTATGTTTGTGTTTTAGGATAACTGTCTGCGGGTTTGGTCGGCTGCCGCCCCTAGTTTTGTTGCCGTCACAAATTAGCTCGTTGTAATTCTGTGTACTCTATTACCACTGATTAAGATTGTCGTTGTAGGTGATCTCAGGGGAGGCTCTTACGGCCCTGCGCAAATTCCTGGCTGTAGTAGCCAAATACTTCCCCGCTGGAGAGGCCGGCATTAGATTTCTCCAGGAGCTAAGGGACTCCGTCCAAAATGGGGAGGAAGTCCGAGGTCTGAGGTGAGTTACAAAAGATAAAATTTGGGGCGAGGCTACTTGGGCATATGTAACACATGAGCAAGGAGAATACGCTATGAGAGAGTCGCTCTGTCAATAAAAAAAGTGCTTTGCTTGGAAGGTTTCCCATCGAACCATAGCCGATGGTGCTTAAATATGGTCATGAGTTAGTATGTATCCTAAAATTTTATGGTTTTTTAGGTTCAAAGCACTGGTGAAGGACACGAGCGGGGGCCTAAACTCGGTGCTGGCAACGCAGGACGGGTGGGTGGGGTGCCGAGGCTCGGAGCCGCACTTGCGGGGCTTCCCCTGCGGCGTCTGGACTTTGTTTCACTTCTTTACCGTGTCAGCACTGCGCGCCACGGATCCTATGGAAGTTCTCGGTGCCATGCTGGGGTATATCACCTACTTCTTCGGGTGTTCAGCTTGCTCCCAGCACTTCCAGGTACCGCTCGTTTTGGGATCGATATTTTATATCTTAACCCCTTAAGGCTGAATATACATTCGCTATTTTCGACTACACGTACTTGGTTCGCAATGCTAAGTACTTCAAGCCCTACTCCGAAGTTACAGGGCGAGTGGAAAGTGTTTATAGGGGGATGTAAACCTGAGACTTTGTCGTGAGGTAGTGTTGTATTTTTGCATGAAATGGAGTAATAAGCCCACAGGAGTGATTTTAAACAGTCAACTACCAGACCACATGTTTTTTTGACAGATCGCGAAAACACAACACTACCTCATGCGGAATATTTTTTTGAAAATTTTCGGACTAAAAAATGTATGATTTTATCGTCACATTTAGTAGAAAAGCTTGATAAATGTTTGTACTATTTACCGTAGCCATGTTGCATTTTGGCAATTTTTATTTCACTTACGGAAGTGGGTAATTTCAACAGCATTTCTCTACTTTTCTCCTGTAAAAGCTAAACATAGTGTCCTATACTTTTACTCGTTCGTTTCGCGTTCAAATAGCACACTATGTTTAGCTTTTAGAGTAGACACAATCAATACGATATTGCAATTACCAGTCTCCGGTTGTACTAATATGTAAACATTAGTTTTGTCGAATATTTACTTTCGCACAGTGGTTTTGGCGGAGTTCGTCGAGAATGTATGGTGGCCGTTAAGGCTGTAGAAGAACGCTTCTTGAAGGGATATAATTTATCATTCAACCACCGTGTTAACAGGAAATGGCGGCGAGAAGTATGAGGGCGAAAGCCACAGACACGGAGCAGGCCGCCCTCTGGCTGTGGTCAGCACATAATGAAGTGAATCAGAGGTTAGCGGGAGCTCCGACAGATGACCCGGAGTTCCCTAAGGTGCAGTACCCTTCCCCTCAACTTTGTCCAAAGTGCCGAGACACCGCGGACCGATGGAGCGAGCCTACCGTCTTGTCCTATCTCAGGAATAAATATCACCAGGACAGTCTCAACTATCAGGTAAGTGTCTCTGTTGTGTGGCACAGCGTTCAGGTTCCAGTCTCTGTCTCTATAAAATTTCCCTCCACATTTTGTTGTCTCTTGATAATGGTAATGGGTAGGTAATGAAATCAGTAGCTTGGCTTGTTATTTGGGGAACATCTATGCCTTTGGGCCAAGGTTGTAAGCGCAGCAATATATACGAATTACTTCTACCACCAGGGTGCCAATACACGAGCGCAAGTAGCCTCAAAACTGGACCCCCCGCCCAGCAATAGGCGCCTCGTTGAAACCGTCGAGGAGATCCAGCAGCCAGTGGCGGGGAGATACTTCAACTCTCTAGACATTAGCATCTGCATCGCGCTCTACGTAGTATCAGGTGTCATCTGTGCTGCCGTCTGCTGGAAATTCATTCTACGGCGTCATTATCGAAAAAAGGCATTTTGAATTCTGTAACAGGTACTTAGATGGAAATAACGAATCTTACGGGTGATTTCGCAAAGGCGAAAAATAAGGAAGAAAAATATTAAAAGGACAAATTTTTAGGCTGGATTTCACCACTTTACAGTGTACACTATAGCGTTATCGTTAAGAAAAGTTAGCGACTTTCACCAACCTGACGATAGCACCCTTATCTTATCTTTAGCTTTCGATTGGATTAGCCGTTCGTTAGCGATAACGAGAAATTTTCAACTCTTTTGGTGCGAAACAGGCAGGGATTGTAGTCTAATCAACAATATAACTTCTTCCTCCGAAAGATTAGGGTGTTTTTCACGTTTATTTTCCAATTTTAACTTAAGATTGTTGAAACACCTAAACAAAGTTGACAATTCGACAGCAGACAATTTCTAGTGCCACGAAAAATACCTACCACCAATCATATCCCAAGTTATTACCAAGTACGGAGCTGGATGCACCTAGGTACCTACCTACAATAGAATCCATAAAAAACAAAAAACGTTAAATATTATTGTGAAAGCCATTTTTTGTCTTATAGTGAACGCTTAACGATAGGATAAGTTTGCAGCTACTTTAAAGATAAGATAACAATTCGATCGTTAGGAGGCACTATTATAGTGAGGTGGTGAAACTCAGCCTTAGTTGCTGTAGTGTAGATGAGATGAGAAAAACACTATGTACAAATCAAACTGTAGTGAGATAAATTTGGTATTCAGTAGAATAATCTTTTTTTTTTTTTTTTTTTTTAATTTATTTAAGAAATAATCTAAGAAATATTTAAGAATAATCTGTTCTACCAGACTGAGTCCTGATTTACTGAAAATGAGATCTGACAGGTTGTTATCTCTTTTGTCTCTCGTGGGCCTTTTATATAAAGGGGACATCCCCTTATCCATAGGATAAGTCTGGATAACGCTGTAATGCACTTTTATGCTCTGTCGAAAATGTCATGTCCCCTGGAATTGAAGACACCCCTTCTTTGTAAAGGTCTATGCCTTTTTTCACCACCACCTGCTTGGAACTCGTTAGATGAGCCACTTAGCAATGAAGAAATGGATTAAGAATGGGTCTCCTGGCATTGTGTACCTTGTTGACGGTGGAGAGATGCAAGCGAAGAAACACAAATTTTAGCCATGACAAGGTGCAAGGTAGTTTCGTAGGTACCGTAACTATATACCCTAGCACACCTAACAAAAATAGCCTACACCTGCAGGTGTATTCCCTTTCTCAAACGCCAGCAAACCCACTCAACTAACACCTTCAAAATTTATTGTAAGAAGAACTGTTCTCCATATATTGCATCGTGGCGTGCCTTATCTTCTTACAATAAATTTTGAAGGTGTTAGTTGAGTGGGTTTGCTGGCGTTCCAGAAAGGGAATACACCTGCTGAGGGAGACGGACGATTTTCCTTTGTGTGTGACTATTGGTAAAATTCCGCTTACTTGTACCTACGTGTATTTATGCCTATAAACGAATCCCGTATGAATTTCTCAATTTTTCAGGGTTGCCCTTACCGAGTGGTTGGGCACTGTCCTGTGCGGCGGGTGACTCAACCTTGGCTCAGCCTAAGAAGACGACTACCCCATGACATTTCCGACAGAGATAGGAGACAATATTGTAGATTTCAGGAACTAGCCAGGGCATTTGTAGCTAACGAATATGATGCAGGTTTTACATACCTTACCTGCGTCTCAGTGTATATTTTAAAAAACTGATATTAGCCGAGTGGCAAAACAATTCGACATTCCAATGGGTTTTCCGCAAGTGTGCCACATGTTCCCTTGTTCCTCCACAAGCCTTCCGTACCTTAAGATTTTTACTGGAATCTAGTCTACCTACAGAAATAGATAGGTTGTACAGCATTGAACAAACTCATGCACTGCCCTTTGTCCTTTGCAGGTCCAGCCAGTTATTTTCGGACGTTAAAAGGACAGATTATATTTCAGAATATTTAATATCCAACTATTGTGGGCATTTAAGGGTCCGCTATACCTGACGATTTTGCCGCCCATAAGATTAACATTGCGAGCGGCGATTCATTTTCAAGGTTTACCCTTGGTTGGAAAGACACAAAATTTTGCCTGTACCTAGCCCTAACAATGTTCTAGGTCGTGTTCGAAGCAGATTTCCCATTTTTTTTACTGGTTTTTGAGATACAGCACTTTTCTTGAGGTATGCGATGCTAGCATTTGCAAAACAGTTGCAATAAAAGAAACCAGTGAGAAATTGGGAAATCTGCTTCGAACACGACCTAGAACATTGTTAGGGCTAGGTACAGGCAAAATTTTGTGTCTTTCCAACCAAGGGTAAACCTTGAAAATGAATCGCCGCTCGCAATGTTAATCTTATGGGCGGCAAAAAATGCATCGTCAGGTATAGCTTCCTCTTAAATAAAATTCGTTTAGGAATAAGTTTATGGGTAACGAATCTTGATGTTATTTTACTGCTATCAGACTCAGCCAAATTGGCTCTCTGTGCTGGCAAAACAGTTAAGTAGTACCTATAGGTACTTATGTGGGCCGTAATCTTCATATCAGGATTTTATATTTTGGAACATTGTGGTAGGTACCTGCAGTAGCGAAAAGTGATAAACTTAGTTCCTAGTCTAATGCGAGATACTTAAGGTAGATTTCGAATAAATGCTACCTCCCTATTGAAGGAGTTCCTAAAAGTTGCTTCCATGTTTTTGTCTTGTCAGTCAGTTAGAAATGTAAAAAAAAAACTCTCGTAAACATTTTAAAATGTCATATCTTGGGGTCAGCTGAAAATCTTCTTTACCTGCATTCTAAACGATTTTGGACTTAGTGGGTGGGAATAAACTTCGAAATCTACCTACGCCTTTCGGACGAGAGAGGAATTTTAGTCTTAATTCTTGTATTCTGGTATTATGTGGGTAGTAGCTGTTGTAGGTACCTACGTAGGCATTAGACTAGGTATAGATTTGAGTTAATTTTTTTTGTATCAACATATGCAGTTACGGTTCTGTCTCAAATGTTACATGAGACGTTTTGTTACAAGTTTTCTTTATATTTTACCAGAGAAACATGTAGAAATGTGAAAACGGCGCTTCTGTGACTAAAAAAGCGCCCCGAAATTCTATTGATGTATTGTTGTGTCAAATCCATATCAGTGGTCTTTTCTTACTACGTTATATATCGTGACGCTTCCTAATAAAACATCACTCAACAAGTCATCGAGTTATTTTTCTGGCTTTAAAGGTCCCGTGCTTTGAAGAAGTAGAAGGGTGGAGGGAACCTACAGTTTTAGGTGGGTTCCGAACCACCACAGCCTCTGTTACATTTCACTTCAGATGTTGAACATATCAGTCGATTAATGTACCAAATAATTTGTGCCCTGTTTGAAAATTGATTAATTTGGCTGAAGAAAAAAGTTCGTAGGTACTGCTCACAATATTATAATAATTTATCCTTTCAGACAAGTGAATGACATAAGTAAAATAAAATACCTACCTGGCAAATGTACCTGGGCAGGTATGTCACATCAGTCACACATGCAAAACTAACTACTAACAGCACACTGCTCTTGACTCTAGAAATTGAAATTTTTTTAATAGAAATTACAGTACAAAAGACCTTGAAGGCGTAAAAAGAAATGTTGCAGAATTAGGCCCTTTCCTACACAACTTCTGTCTGTAAGTTTTAAGGGCCACCATACATTCACTATTTGTTTTACGTTCCGATTTCAAACTTTGTGAGAAAACTATTGGATATTTAAATATTCTGAAATATAATATGTCTTTTTAACGTGAGGCTATGTTGTGATTTTACGATCGAGTGATTTTTGTCACAAACAAAATTGTCCAAAATTAACCGATCGTGAAGTCACATCATAGCCTCATGAGTAATGACGTTAAAAAGGCGTGTTATATTTCAGAATATTTAAATATCCAATAGTCTTCTCAAAAAGTTTGAAATCGGAACGTAAAAAAATAGCGAATGTATATTCAGCCTTAATGCCCATTTTTTGAGGAAACTGTAGAATATTTATTTGTTCTGAAATATAATATGTCTTTTTAGCGTCATAAACTAGTTAAAATGGGCCATAGGAAACGTAAACAAACAGCACTCTATGGACAGGCTTGATCACAACAGTAACTTACATCTGAATCAGAGGAAAGGGCCTAATAAAGACTGGTCTATGTGTCTTTGTAACGTATGACATAATATATCGTCTAAAAACATTTAAAAAAGATAACTATTTTGAACTTTTTGGCATAGTAAAATGGTAACAATGCTTCAAAATTTGACTCTGAGCCCTAAAGCTCGTGGCAGAAAAATATCCAACAGTATTACTATAGGTCACCTGCCTCTGCTCATCAAAGGTCATCAAAAGGGTGAAATCACACAAATATCTTATATTACAGGTTGCCCAATACCTATGGGATTTTTTTTACTTTACCTGTATACGGAGTATACGTAAGGTAAAGTATTGTATTCGTGCGGGCCAATTTTCGGCAAACCTCAACTTTGAACCGTCATTGCTCCCAGACCTCAAAAGCGATTGAAACTTGCATATACATTTCGGAAACGTCCATGCCTTCGGAATATGAAAACCACCTCACTTTTTTCATCCGACGAAAAGTTTGCCCCCAGGAATTTTTAGAAGAGGTCAGGTACGCCGTGTCAGTACGTATGTATGTATGTATGTATGTATGTATGTAGCTATGTAGCTATGTATGTGGCATTGACCTGGACGGCACACTTTTCAACCGATTTTCTTCAAAATCGGTAGTGACCTTTCTAAAATTGGAAGAAATAAAAATCCAGAAGCCCAGTTTCCCCCCTTTAAAATTAAGGGGGGTTACCCCCCTAAAACACCCCCAAAAAGTAGAAAAAAAATATTTGCTCAAAATCGGCTCTAACGATTTCGATCAAATTTTAGACAATTATAGAACAAATGATTACGAATCCAATGATACCACCCACTACCCCCGCATAACTCCCTGGCCGCTAAAAAAGGGGGGGGAAGTCCCCCCTGGACCTGTAAAAGGGCGAAATCAGTGGATTCAGTTTTTTGTGGTATATGAGTAGTTCTGGATATGACACGTGACAACGGCCATACTCGTCACAAATGGTATATGGCTTATTTCGAGCCTCCCCCCCCCCCCCAGGGGGGGGGCAATTTTGAGTGACTTTTAAAGTGCGGCTTATGGGGTCTCAAACTGTTCGGGCGAACGTTGTGAAGCAAGTTTTTGTATCAAAAAGTTTTTCTGAACGTATCCAAGCACCCCACCCCCTAAGGGGGGTAGATTTGAGTGGTTTCCGAAATATGGGTTGTGGGGGCTCAAAATGATCGGGAGAACGTTCTGAGGGAATTTATATGGTCAAAATGATTTTTCGCCGCACCCCCCCCCCCCCCCCCCCCTATGGGGGGAGTTTTGGATACTTTCCAAAGTACATTGTATGGGCTATCAAAATGCTCAGGGAAACGTTCTGAGACAATTTATTTTGTCGCAACGTTTTTCCGAGCTTCCCCATCCACCCCACCTCCTTTTAGGGGGTAGTTGTGTGTGGTTGCCGAAGTATGTCGTGTGGGGTCTCTAAGTACTCGGGAGAACATTCTGGGACCATTCCTTTCGTCAAAAAGTTTTTCCGTCTTTAATCATTTAACCAAGGGTTTATTTCTAGGAATCACGCAAATAAGCAGGTAAAGTTTTGTCCGACCGTGTCGTACCGCTTGTTTAACCCAACGCTTGGGAGTATTTAGTGCAATATTACAGTGTTTTCTGTTGGCTTACCTTTGAATGTGGTATATAGCACTGTAATGAAATAGCGGTAAGAAGACAAGACACAATACTATTTGGTGACGGTTCTTAGTGACCGTGGTCTGGGGAAATGTTGGACATTTATCTCTTAGACGTCAAAAACTTTTGTGAACCGTGAAACAAATAAATACCAAAAAGTTTCCACAGAAAAGTGTCACTAAGGCTGGATTTAAGGGTCCGCTATACCTGACGGTGCATTTTTTGCCGCCCATTAGATTAACATTGCGAGCGGCGATTCATTTTCAAGGTTTACCCATGGTTGGAAAGACACAAAATTTTGCCTGTACCTAGCCCTAACAATGTTCTAGGGAGTGTTCGAAGCAGATTTCCCATTTTTTTTACTGGTTTTCGAGATACAGCACTTTTCTTGAGGTATGCGATGCTAGCATTTGCAAAACAGTTGCAATAAAAGAAACCAGTGAGAAATTGGGAAATCTGCTTCGAACACTCCCTAGAACATTGTTAGGGCTAGGTACAGACAAAATTTTGTGTCTTTCCAACCAAGGGTAAACATTGAAAATGAATCGCCGCTCGCAATGTTAATCTTATGGGCGGCAAAAAATGCACCGTCAGGTATAGCGTCCTCTTAAACACTTATCGTAGTATACTATAGTGTCTCCTAACGAACAGATTTAACGATAGAATTTATGTTATCGTATGTTTAGCCTATGACAAGTGCAAGCGCACGGCACTTGTCGTAAGCTGAACAAACGATAACATAAATCATATCGTTAAATTTGTTCGTTAGGATACACTATAAGAAAGTGGTGAAATCCAGCCTAAGGAACGTCAACAAACACCACTGTTTCTACAGCTTTAGGTAACAACAAAAAAGTGAATCAGGTAGCTATAAATATAGCGCTAATGGCAGTTTTATGTTAGAAGGGCGCATGTGCGCTTAAAAAGATAGAAATGGACTGTTTTTATACAACTTCACCAGCAAATAAAACTCCTACGTACGTACGTGGTTACTATACCACACACGCAAGCACGTCGACCAAAAACCTGTGGTTAATACATTAATTTGACTTGACAATAAAACTATTCACAACATCCATTAAGGCAACATCACATGAAATATTCATAAAATTTATGAATGGCGTTTATCTGCATTATAATATCTCCCACATTAAAGTGAGAAGTTATACGTCAGTTGCTTAGACGTGAGACTTGGTAGGTACCTACTGAGGTACCTACTGTGGGTCTGAGGAGAACATCAATATAGACAATAAAACCTCGGAATTAACACAACAGCGGTTTAAACGGACGTCAACTTAACCTTTAGCAATCAGGTTACCTACCCAACACCGTGTTGTGTATATTTCTATGGCTGGATTTCACCACTATAGTGTACACTATAGCGTTATCCTATCGTTAAGAAAAGTTATCGGCTTTCACCATCCTGTCGATAGCACCCTTATCTTATCGTTAGCTTTCGAGTGGATTATCCGTGATTTAACAATAACGTTAACTTTCATACTTTCAAATCATTTGGGTGCGAAACAGGCAGGGATTGTAGTCTACCCAACAATTTAATACCTTTCTCCGAAAAATTAGAGCGTCTTTCACGTTTATTTTCCATTTTTAACTTGAACTTGTTGAAACGTACACCTAAACAAAGTTGACGTAAACAAAGCAGACGAATTCTAGTGACACGAAAAAACCTACCACCAATCATATCCCAAGTTATTACCAAGTATTGACCTGGATGTACTGTAAGTTTTGTGGCTACTTGAACGATAAGATAACGATTCGATCGTTAGGAGGCACTGAGGTGGTGAAATTCAGCTTTAATGACATGTTTCTGAGAAAACCGTTGGTGTTTATAAAAGAAATCTTCCAGAAAGGTGTCATTAAAAAACGTAAACAAAATTCACTGAGTGGAGACCCTTATACAGAAGAAGTAAGATGCGGCATCAGTGGGAGAAGGAGACGCGGGGTTTCGGGACCGGCCGCATGGACATCTCCCGGCGCCCGTCGCTTCAGGCTGCAGCTTGCACCGACTGAAACATCCACACATTACATATATAACGATTATAAACTCATTTTCTATAATTTGAATATAACATTATAATAAAAATAACAGGGGGAGGTTAAATTTAAAGAGAGTTTAAAAAAAGTTTTTATAATTTCTATTTTAGCTATTTTTGTATGGTTCCAATGGGCGAAATACTATCGCATATTGTGCCTCTCAGTGGCCGAGTGGTCAAGGGGTCCGCTTTGTGTCCTGAGAGGTCCGGGTTCGAATCCCGGCGGAACGGAAAAATTTTCCGCTTCCGACATGGATGTATTGGCTTCGGCCCACTACTAAACTGGCTTCGGCCCACTCATATTCGGCTTCGGCCACTTCGTCTTCGGCTTCGGCCAGAAACTTCTAACAAACCAACTCATCGGCGCATATGTTCTCTGAACGTCGCGCGTTAATAGAAAAAAAAAAAAACTATCGCATATTTAAATGTTCTGAAATATAATGGTGATTTTACGATTTTTGTCAACAAAATTTATCTGAAATTAACGGATCGTAAAATCATCACCAGTTAATTTATGGCGTTAAAATGGCATATTATATGCAGAAAAAAAGGTAAACAAATAGCGATTGGTGTTAAATCACAGTCATTATGATCTGGGAAAACCTGGTTGTGGGGCACAAGTACTTTTATTACTTAGAAATGTTTACCTCCAATTTAGGTACTATACCTTTGCAATATCGACACCAGTGAGGGACTTGACGACGTCCGGGATGCGGGCCACGATGTCCATCACCTCCCCAGTCAGCTTTGAAGCTCCCATGTCTCCAGTACCACTCGACACCATCGTCACCTTCTTAGCCTGCGACAGAGGGGCTGCCACTTCGGCTGCCACCTGAAATAAATATTAAAATATAATGTATACCAAAATACCGAACAGTGTCATTAAGGTCGACTACACGTACTTGGTTCGCAATGCTACGTACTTCAAGCCCTACTCCGAAGTTACAGGGCGAGTGAAAAGTGTTTATAGGGGGATGTAAACCTGAGACTCTTTGTCGTGAGGTAGTGTTGTATTTTTGCATGAAATGGAGTAATAAGCCCACAGGAGCGATTTTAAACAGTCAACTACCAGTCCACATGTTTTTTTGACAGATCACGAAAACAAAACACTACCGCACGGGGAATATTTTTTTGTAACGTTTCGGACTAAAAAATGTATGATTTTATCGTCACATTTAGAAGAAAAGCTTGATAAATGTTTGTAATATTTACCGTCGCCATGTTGCATGTTGACAATTTTTATTTCACTTACGGAAGTGGGTGATTGCAACATCATTTCTCTACTTTTTATCCTGTAAAAGCTAAGCATAGTGTCCTACTTTCACTCGTTCGTTTTGCGTTCGAATAGCACACTATGTTTAGCTTTTAGAGTAGACACAACCAATACGATATTGCAATTACCAGTCTCCGGCTGTACTAATATGTAAACATGAGTTTTGTCGAATATTTACTTTTGCACAGTGGTTTTGGTGAAGTTCGTCGAGAATGTATGGTGGCCCTTAAGGCGAAGTAAACAACCGTGAAATATGTGGTAGTAGAATGATTTTTCTTCCCATTTTATGAGAAAACTGTAGGGTATTTATAACTGCTATGTTGTTATTTTATGATGATAGAGTAATTTTGGATGAATTTTTTATTGACAAAAATCACTCGAACGTAAAACCACAACATAGCCAGTTAATTTCTTACGTAAAAACGACTCACTGTACTTCAGAAGACTCCTCAAAAAATGGTGCAAAAACAAATGAGCAAACCTTGGGTAGTGCTTCGAGGAGCATCTCAATGAGAGCGGCCTCTCCATACTCCTGCCACGCCTCGGCCTTCTTCATCATCTGCTCGGC
The DNA here is from genome assembly GCA_950004255.1 of Mesopsocus fuscifrons. Taxonomy (NCBI): domain Eukaryota; kingdom Metazoa; phylum Arthropoda; class Insecta; order Psocodea; family Mesopsocidae; genus Mesopsocus; species Mesopsocus fuscifrons. The sequence continues at coordinate 3,801,358 of OX465375.1, forward strand.
CTCGGCCTTGGCCTTAAGTTCTACAGCGTACGCTTCGGCCTCCCCTCGAATCCGGATAGCCTCCGCCTCTGCTTCTGACTCGAGGATCACGCGGTTACGGTTCGCCTCTGCCAGCTTCTCCAGTCTGTTTACAGTAGAGACAAGTCAGCCACGGGAAAAAGACTGTTGTCAACGGACGAATCACGAATATATAGCGGTTACGTTTACTTTAAGGAGCTAATTTCATTTCGGTAAGCGAAGTGCCAACGTACTTGTATTTCTCAGCTTCGGCAGGACGTCTGACAGTAGCTTCCAGCTCGCGCTCCCGTCGGAGAATCTCTTGATCCTGCACGGCAATTTCCTGACTTCTCTCCACCACCTTCATGCGAAAACAGCATAAATTAGTACTGGTAGTTCCAACAGAATGGATTATTAGCCTAACGGTAGAGAATAGAAGGGAATAAGATGCCTGAATTTAAATTGAATGTTTCGACTTTTCTGGCAGACCAAAATATAGCCAACTGTCTTTTTAAAAACATGTCAGAAAAATGTATTCTGGTGTTACTTGTACCTAAAGAACGTGGCACCAGAATGGTGTGCAACTTGACCAAAAGAACGTGGCACTAGAATAGTTTTAATATCTGTAAGGTCACCCTACCTTGATCTGCATCTGTTCCTCCTTGATACGCTGCTTAGTTTTCGCAGCTTGGAGTTCATAGGCCATCTCTGCCTCGGCTTTCTTCGTTTGGACTTCTACGTCATAGGCTGCCTTCTTCAATTCAAAATCTCTCTGTGCTTTCGCGATTTCGGTATCGTTCAAAAATCTGTAAATGTATGGTACCTAAATTTAGTAAGCAGCAAAGGGCAAAACTTGGGAATAGAAGCCACATACGAGCTGTGACGACTCTGACGACTGTTCGATGCGTCGTAGAAAAAAAACAAAGTACAAATTAATTTGCTAGCACGGTGGGACTCGAACTCAGGATTCGAGAAGCAATGCGCTAGATCACTCAGCTACTTAGGCATCCTCGATTACCTCGAGGCCATGCGCTCTTCCTCCGCTATGGCCTCTTTGATCTGAGCGTCACGCCGCGCCTCGGCCTCTCCAATGCGGGCATCTCTCTTTACTTCAGCGGTCCGAGCCATACCTAGACTTTTAAGGTAGCCCTAAAACACACCCAACAATTATTATTAATTAATCAGTAGTTACTGTCTGTGGATTTGTCGACAAGAAAGTTAATGTACAAATGGTTAATGTTGATACCTTCTTGCTCTGAAATACATCTTTTTACCATTAGAAACTAGTTTTATCTGCTGAAATTTACCAGTCGAGTTGTTCTAGTCAGAAAAAATGGTCAGAAGTGGAGCTGAACTGGTTTCCCAAGTTAAAAAGATTTATTATATTTCAGAACAAAAATTATTAAAAAATTGAAGTAGATTGCCAGTGTCTGGAGAGTCATAGACATCCGCCTACAACTACTGTCTCCAGAATTACACTGGAAAATGTCTCTGAGTTCATTTTTTTCTGACCCGACTTTGCACCATTCTGTTTGGTGGTGTTTATCATATAAAGTCGACGCTATCAGGTACCTTATCACTCTTATCAGTTACATTGTTCTGTGAGATAGATATCGGAAGAAGGTGCGCCGGTATACATATTATGGTGCCACTAACGGTGACTTTCACAAGTTCCGAAATTAAAGTGTCCCCTAAAAGTTCACTATAGTACTGTCCCATTCTACAGTGAAGTTTTATGGGGACACTAAAGTAGACTTTACAAACTTGTTCAATCCACCCTAATACTAGTCTCATTTTTTCAATAATGTATTCCTAGCCTTTCTTTGCTATATAGTTAATAGACCTAGATCGGAAGTGCACATGCCGAGAAGTTCAAAACGTGTTTTAAGTTTGAGTTTATCACGAGTATCACGACTTTTCTAAAAAGCTCACACGACACTCGCACAAACTAAATATTACATGTTATCATGACCTATGTATGTGTGCCAAGGGTAGGCACAGATTTTGAATAACTACTCACATGTATTTTCTAAAAAAAAAAAAGTTTGTACCTCAAAAACCGTTAATTCGATCGAAGCTGGTAAAGACTACGAAAAAGACTTTTCATGCAAACAAAAATAATTGAGATTTACCTTGGCTCCCTTTGTGGCAAAAATAAAAGAAATAAATCACAATGCTAAATACAATAGAACTAACATAGGGAATTTGTGACTTACAGTATTGGCAATACATTTTGATGAAAAGAAATGATCATTCACTTATTTCGTACTGGACTCTACTTCTTACAGTAGTTGATACCATTCCGGACTATAACGACTACGAACAAAATAGGTACAGCAGGTGGAACGAATCTGCGATCAAAAAACGAAAACTGATCACCTCCCAAGTCCTACCACTACTTTTTCAGCGACCAAGTAGTTTAGAAGAACGCAGCAAAGCCAGCGAAACTAAAATATGATCGCAGAACCCATTCCACTTACAGTACCAACTAACAGCGGCGAGACACTACAAGAGTTCTCACAGGTATGATTTTACATTAGCAGACAGATACCCGCTCGTAAAAACTCCTGTGGCATCTCGATTCGAGTCTAAAGAGGCTCAGAGAATCAATTTCTGTGAACCACGTTAGAGAGGCTGTTATAAACTGATTTCAGGCTTTCGAAACGTTTCAAACTAAGAATTTCGAGCAACTTCCAAAATAATAATTGACGTAAAAAGGGAGCAAGTACCTCTTCGTCGCGGATATCCTTGAGAGTGTAAGACACGACGGTGATGCCCATGTTGACCAGGTCTGACGACGCCACTTCAAATACGTTTTTGCTGAACTTCTTGCGGTCCTTGTAGATTTCCTGAGCATTCAACCACACAATCATATTATACGGGCTCAGCAACAAAATAGAGAAAATCTGTACCTCAGGAAATAATTATTATGTAGTCCGATGGCTGACTTAGTTTCAGTATTATCGCATTTTAGATTCTGACCACTAAATAAAAAGTTATTATACTCTAAAGTGGCTGGATTTTAAGTTGGTATGGGAGGCGAAAATGACGTCACCATTTGATTACGTCACTGCAAGCTAACTGTAGGAACTATACACTAAAGATCTATCAACGTGTGACAAGGACACAGCTACTCTGCTGTCTCAACTATGAAACAAAAAATCAAAATTTTCAACCAACTAATATCTACGAAGGGAGAAGACCTTTGGAGCAAATTTAAAGGTCTACAAAAGACATCGGGCCATCAGAAAGAAGCTAAAGAAACTAGGAACTGACCTCGACAGTCATGCTGCCCATGATGGCTCTTTGGTGCCCCTCGAGTGTGACGAGAGCCACATTCTGGATGTCACTCTCCTTCTTCCCCAAGAACTGCTCACACGCGGCGTTCAGCATTTCTTCGTTCTGGCCCTGGATTTTGACCTGGGCGATTCCGGTCACGGATATGGGCACACCCTGACTGGTGTACACTGTCGGGCTCTCCACTTGAAGAGTCATCGTGTTCAGTGAAATCCTACACAAGCGTTTGAAAAAAGAAAAAAATTTGAAATTGCGAAATTGCTGGGACTAACGGTCGCTGGTAAAAACAATTATTTCCCATTACCGAAGTAAAGATCGAAAATTCGCTCGGTGGCATTTTCATTCAGTTTGCCCTTCATTTATAGGAATAACAAGCATTTATTTCCTTGACTTCTATATGGGGATCAACGTCCTTCCTTACCTTTTAACTTCTTGGATACCAGGCCAAACGAAGGCCCTTCCACCAGGCACAAGAAGAGGTTTGCTGTAGCAGCAACCTAAAAAATAATTATATTAATAAAAACGAACTAAGATTAACAGAATTATCCTGCTCAGCTGGCAGCAGTACCACATACAAATTTCCCAGCAATCGTGTTAATATACGATTTGGACCTACAGTTTTAGCTTGGTTCCGAATCACTTGACATGCTGAACAGATCAGATCAGAGAGTCGGGATAGAATCGGTGTTATGGCAATACCAAAGTGCTTTCCTACGAAAACTAATATTGGTCGAAATGCTAGTGTACAGGTCAACGCATCTTTATGTAGACCTTGCGACGTCGGAAAATATCGAGGACATTCTAATAAGAAGTACCCAGCTTTAAATAGGTTTGGCAGATAAGGTTTATATTATTCTTCGAGTTGCCGTTTTGACAGTTCAAAAATAACTCAAAAATCCCGAAAAAAAACTTACCGGAGACAACAAGGGCCTCATTTGGACCGCACGTTACAAATCCCCACGTCATTTTTCAAATAAATCAACGCCAATAGCTTAAAATCTAACAAAAAAGAAAAAATCAATCGAAAATCAATAAAAGTCACCGCTTGCTTCACAACAATAAACAAAACAATCAGTGCTACCAACATGACAACAATGAAACTTTCAAAGGTTTCATTATTTTCCCGCGCTTTTTCCTTTGAATAACTTCGAAACTTAGTATCAACTTTTCTCCAATACTTTTTTCTTAATTAATATTATCTAAATTGTACGCTTATATATTTTTAACTACCTCGGTATATATGTAAATAAAAATTTATATCTTATAAGTTATTTATTTATAAAAAAGTAGTTCATCAACAATAAATAGACATATTTTTTTTTAAACCACAGATCGAAATTGTTCTGTACATGGTGAAATACAAATTACAGTTACTTACAGAATTCTTTGGCGGAAAGGACTAAAAAATTCCTAGGTATTTGGTAACAATCTAACTAAGTGGATGGATCAACAAACTATTGTTGATTCCGGTAAACATCTAAAGAAGGTTTACATGAAATTTACTGGGGGAGTAACACTACCCCAACTATAACTACACTTTCGACTATTGAAACAAAATTCTGCAATCGAAAAAGGAAGTCAAAACCAGTGGTCACTTCCAACGACTAACTTTATGGATCATACCACAGTACGATCATACATATAACACTGAGAGTTCCATTTCGACACAGATCTAGACGAGGTGTGGGAGAGGTAACTAGAATTGCTGAAACCGAAAAGTACCGTGAAATTATCTTTTACCTATAGGTACATCGGGCTACGTGCTTGCCCCAACGCCATAGGTACCTTACATTTAAAACATTTTTCTCATTTTCAATGCGACAAGTTGAGTAGAAAATAATGACAATCAGAGGAAACTATGTTCTTCCTACTTATATTAGAACACCCGTACTTACGTATAAGGGGCAAAGGAATCGACGTTCAGGGTCGAGTGAATGTGCATGTGTGGTTGTCAAAATTAAATCCTCTGAAGTTTAAAAGTGATTTGCCTGGGTTTTTATTCAACTTTTTCTGTCAACATCTATACACCCCCATCATGCTAAAAAGGTCTCCTCATACACGTCAGAACACAAATATTGGAATGACGGGGGGAAGTTGTTCCCTGAAACTGCTCTCAACCCAGCACCCGTAATGTAAGATGACTGTCACTTCCCCTTTCTCGAGTAGCAAGTTACCGTAGACAGGGAGTAGGTATACCCAGGTATGGGTAGGGGTACCTACCTGTTTACAACAAAATTTGTAGGTACAGGTAACGTTTATATGCTATGAAGTACATGACATAATTGATGGGCTTTACAATTGCCATAAAATCACAGATACTTTGAAACATTCAATGGAACGGGAATCTAGGTAGGTACATTGGTACATTCATAATAATTCAGGTATAGCAGTTTAAAATTGGGTCAGCTCTTTGTTGTCCATGATGTCCTCTATTGAGCCAAAAGATTCCCACCGGCGGATGCACATGTCGCGCTTTACTTTGGCTTCAATGCGCTGGAAACATAACGATCAAGTTTTTTTTGAGACGTAGGTACTTTCGATAGGTACAGATTCACATAATTTTACTATGGACTGGATAACGATTTCGGTACAAGTGTGTATAGGTATGTTCCTACTACTGAAATTTTTTTTTATAACTTTCTGAAGCAGTACGTACCATCTCTAGTTACAGATTCAAATGTGAGATGAGTACCTATAGGTTTAGCTTAGCTATGGGTTGGGGGGACAAGCCCAACAACCAGACCGTTTTCAAGAACTATATATCCATTGTGCTCAGCTGGCAGCACTACCAAATACCAGCTCCCCAGCCATCGAGTAAACGATGGGGACCTACAGTTTTAGGTGGGTTCCGAACCACCACAGCCTCGATATACATTTCACTTGACATGCTGAACATATCAGAGGTGAATGCCGAGCAGAAAAACTTTTTGGTAGGATTGGGATCGAACCGGTGTGACCCGGCTCTCTCTGCTCCTCAAAAGTCGACCATTTAGTCCACTCGGCTATCGAGGCCGTTTTATGAGTAGGTACCTATAGGTTAGGTTAGGTGTCAGAGCATTGCCATATATGTATTACTTCGCTACTGGTGATGGTAAGTAGAAAAAATACTTAGAGAGGTACATGTCACATTATAGGCAGTCTGTGCTGCCTCATGCATAAGTAAGTGTCCCTTCAAGCCATGTTAGTCTGCACAAATAGTAAGACGGGAACAAAGGTATAGTAAGGTGTTACGTGATGATGTGGGAGGGACAGTCATGAGCCATAGGAAACAAGAACAGGCAAGCGATGTTAGTGGACGCAGTTCCGCATCCGCATCCCCCAAGCACGTGAACCAACCCCCAGCCCGGCCGCAAACAAGCAACCCTCTCCCATCAATTCCCTATGACATCCCAGTGACAGTGAGTTATTATGCCCGTGTCTAATGGTATCGAACCTGGCGTTTTGTTATTTGGTTAAGACATTCTATCCCACGAGGCCACAGGATGCCGTAAGGAAAATCCCAAACCCCTTACCCGGTGTACATCTCGCGTTCGCTGCAACCGGTCTTCCAACTCACAGTCCGTCAAGAAAGCAAGTGACTCGGACTTGAGCACAGCGCGCTCCAAATCCGGTAACAGAGACGGCCTCCGCCCACCCAGCAGGTCCCGAACTTTGACCAGCGCCAATTTGAGTCGCCCCTCTTCCTTCAGCTTCACGTCCCCGGCACTGAGTGTGCGCACGTGCGTCCGCAGACGCGCTTTGTGGGCAACATCGTGCCCAGTATGTTCAGACCTAGCCCCAGGTGACCCTGGCTTAACAGAGGGGAATATGGAGATGACCGCAGTGGGACCAACGTGGCGGATGACGCACGACATGCCATCCAGCGCAGGTGTGCCCCGATCTGACAAAGTTGGTGAGTTATATCCTGAAGTAGACTGCGATTCTACTATCAACCCAGAACTCAGCTTACCGTGGCTATGCCCGTCCAGGCTGCTATGTCCACTCAGAGTCTTGCTACTGCCACCACTCCCCAATGCCCTTTCAGCCTTCGCATCTGCGATCCCTCTGAATGTTTCAGACGGGGTTTCTATCGTATTTGGACTCTCCAGGTCTTGGATCAATTTGAGAGCTGCCTCTAGCTCAATAGAAAAGTCCGCATCGCTGCCACGACGGGAGTGGGTATCAGCCTGTTTGTGGCCAATAGAGCGGCCCAGTTCAGCCATTAGAGAGGCGTGGGAGTTGACCTCCCCAGGTTCTCGGCTGCCCTGTCGCAAGTAGTCAGACCGCGCGCTGCTGGGGCGCGTCGCGTCGCTCTCGCTAATGTATGTGTCGAGCCGAGACCTGTAGACGCTCGGCTGCGTCAGTCTTTCGAGGCACTCGTAAATGGGGGGCTGGGACACGGAGACGGAAGTGGAGGAGGAGAGGTCAGAGGCGTCGCCTTCACCCGGGGAATGCGTCCGGGAGAAGCTTTTCATGTGGTGCAGCTGTCGCCCCACTTCGGGGCTCTCTTCGGACCCGGAGTCTACCTGCACTGTGACAACATGGCGTCAGAATTGCGCCCTGCGCGGCCCTGCGTCCAACACAACAAAGGCTCGCCAACGTAAAACATAAAAGAGACAAAGACTCACGGGAAAGAGCAAGTTCTTACCGGACTTGCCTTTTGGTGCACACGCGACAGTCAGATTGCTGGAGGCAAGGCACAACAATATACATATGCATCAATTAAAGAAAGGGACGTAGAGGGGTGCGGGAGTATATACGAGGGGTGCAAATTTTTCTAGGCTCACCGGAGATGACGGGGGAGGGAGGCTGGTGCCTCCTCGGCAGATCCGTCGAAGCCGCCGGTGGTAGTTTGAGATAGGGCGACTCAGTTTGTGACGAGCCTTCAGTATCAAACACCCACGACTGGGTGTACTGAGTCAGGCTCTGTGCTTGCTTCGTGCTTATTGACCGAGTCTTGTGCTGAAACAGGTGGGTTGAGATGCATGTTTGCCTTGTATACCTAGGTATTTAATAGTTTAGGTATACGTGGTGTTAATACTTACCCTAGGAATGATGTATTCGATGTCGGAAACAGTCTCATTAATGTGGATGTGGCGCACTCGTGGCGCCTTACGCAAGTTGTACGTGCAGTACAGGAATTGTGCGTCAAGGAATGCTACAGCAATCACCGCACAAGTGGTCAAACTTGGAACTAAATGCCCTGGAAAAATAAAAGATGATATGAATTTCACTATCCTGTGTAAAAATATATACCGTATTCGGAAACGATGCCTATTAGCAAAAAATAGGCCGGGCTCACATACAGCAAACTGAATGAAAAGAAAATAGAGGAAAAGCTCGCACAGCTCGCGAAATGTAGGTCAAGCTGCACCTGGGCCACCTGCGACCGTGAGCCCACTGCATGCGCTCGGAATCCAAATGAGATTCTTAGCCGTTACAAAACTAACTGAATGTTTCTAGTGCCAAACTAAGGAAGTACATGCAGTTATTGTTATTACCCTCTAGATAACGACACTCTCTGTAACAAAAAATTGTCTACGGCGTCTAAGCAACGTTATTTAGGTTCCTTGGCAAACCGTGACTCAATTTGAAGCCCTCTTTATAGCGAACTCTCTGTATAGCGAGCATATTTTCATGATCCCTTGCAGTCGTTGTCGTTATAAAGAGATACTACTGTAGGATGGTGCGCTAAGTAGAAAATTCGAGAAAATTTTACTTCATTGATGGGTTTTTCTATGCCCCTTAGGTATAGGAGAAGGTCGAGCTTACGAACAAGAGGACTCAGGATCTAGTGCCAATTTGTCGAGATTTTATCATGTGAAAAATGAGGGAAAACTTGACTTTCGGGAGTGATTCTGGCTAAGTTACCCTTTGATACAGACAGAAGTTTCTTTGTTAGGTGTAGTAGGAACCTGCTTACCATAAAACGCAAGTTCCTCCATTTGATGTAGTGCGATGACGTATTTGAGGTTTTCATTGTAGAGTAACCACCATTCGCCGACTTCGAGGATCACTATATTAGCCACGCATGCGGCGAGAACGAAGAGAGTGCACCCCAGAAGTTTATCCACTCTAGAGGAATCGAGATCTTTGGCCCCACAGCATGTGAAAATTACACTGCCCACGCCGAACACTATGCACTAGAAAGCAAGAAACGTAAAAGATTTTTTTAAGTATACCTACACAATTCGGTGGAATCAGCTTATCTATAGTCGAAGTCCACGCATACCGATTAGTCATAATTTCTTGAAGATTTTCAGTTGACGCCGGTCCGGATTTGGGTTCCATATCCTACCATACGCTAAAAATGCCAATCCGACCCTGAGCAGATATTTCCCTGCTCAAGAAGAAGTTTTGATCAGCCCTAGATTTGCAAGAAATTATGACTTATCGGTATCCTCCCAGCCTGACTTGGACTATTATCTGTATGTTTAGCAGTCCACTTGTATAAGTTGGAATTACATAATCATGGTCCTGCAGGCGTTGTAAAAAATGTCCAGGCGCTATACCTGACGATGCATTTTTTGCCGCCCATAAGAATAACATTGCGAGCGGCGATTCATTTTCAAGGTTTACCATTGGTTGGAAAGACACGAAATTTTGCCTGTACCTAGCCCTAACAATGTTCTAGGTCTAGGGAGTGTTCGAAGCAGATTTCCCAATTTCTCACTGGTTTCTTTTATTGCAACTGTTTTGCAAATGCTAGCATCGCATACCTCAGGAAAAGTGCTGTATCTCGAAAACCAGTAAAAAAAATGGGAAATCTGCTTAGAACACTCCCTAGAACATTGTTAGGGCTAGGTACAGACAAAATTTTGTGTCTTTCCAACCAAGGGTAAACCTTGAAAATGAATCGCCGCTCGCAATGTTAATCTTATGGGCGGCAAAAAATGCACCGTCAGGTATAGCGGACCCTTAATAGTCCCCATCCCCAGTGATACTTTTTTCTCTTGTTAATTTTGTCGTTCTTCTGGGGAACACAAAGGTCTTCACGATTTAACAAGTCCTTTCAATACCTAGCTGAGGCACCTGCTTGAAAGTAGTACCTATACCTTGGTTAGGTATAGGTACCTACACACCAACCTATTGTGATTAGAGGTATATAGGTATACCATCAGTTCCAGTTGCAGTGCTGGATAAAATAGTTTCCCAGTGCACTAAGCGCTCAAGTTCCATGACAATGACAGTCTTGATTTCAAGGGGTTCTCGAGAGGCTCGAGATTGCAGGAAAAGGTCAATAGAGCTGCTGCTGACTCAAGTTTTACCCATAGAGCTCGACTAAGGATTCATTCACAAGATAGCCGAGGATTGTCATAGTCAAAATGTCAGGTGGAACAACTGAGTTGTAAGAATGCCTAGGTAGAGTAGGTCAGTGTGATGAAATTATTTTTGGTAAACAATAAGTGGAATGAGTTTTGCGATGAAGGATCGACTTCTCCTGAGCTGATATGCACCCCTATACCTCATGGTTTCATTAAAAACCGATTCTTCAGAGATCGCAGAACTCATACCAACTACTTATCTTATAGCTTGACCTCTTAGTGAATACAGCTTCGTTCTAATACCTCTTACATAGGCCATGGCCCAGAGCTGGCCAGTACGTACCACTTTGTGCTATATAAAGCAACATTCACCTTATATGCTGCTACCCACACAATGGACTCTACCACCCTACCCCATGCACGATCAGAATGGGCCATATAGGACCATACAGCGCCAGCCGGCTGAGCTGCCACCCAAAGTGTATATAGGTAGGTACCTGAAGCATAATATGGTTCCGAAACCGAAAGCTTCCAGGTTTTTTTCTTAATCCGATAATTTAAATAAGGACCACCATATATTCGCTATTTTTTTACGTTCCGATTTCAAACTTTGTGAGAAAACTATTGGATATTTAAATATTCTGAAATATAATCTGACTCTTATTAACGTCATGAGGCTATGTTGTGATTTCACGATCGAGTGATTTTTGTCACAAAATAAATTGTCCAAAATTAATCGAAATCACAACATAGCCTCATGAGTAATGACGGTAAAAATACATATTATATTTCAGAATATTTAAATATCCAATAGTTTTCTCACACAGTTTGAAATCGGAACGTAAAAAAATAGCGAATGTATATTCAGCCTTAAGTGGTGAACTTACCAACCCTCCAGTTAACATGTTTGATCCCAGTTGCAAGAGTGGTGAGGAAATGAAGAAGAAGATGCCGGCCACCATGAGGACGGAGCCTGCGCTTGTGTACGCTATCCCGCACAGCGCGTGCACCACCAGGCAAACCCGCAGGCACATGCCCTGCAAAACAAACGAAAATCACTCAGAACAAACAAAAGAAGGAAGAACAGGACATCAAAAGGGTAAATTTGAATAGGGAACGACAAGAACCTAAAGGGGAAATACGAGAAATAAAATATGAACGGAGATTGGACATTTG